>PVKA01005397.1:45994-90883 GCA_004027165.1 Ctenomys sociabilis | reverse complement strand
TTTACTTTTAGTTTTCAAAGGTATGTTTGCTAAGTATAAAATTCAAAGAGAATAGATCATTTCTTTTTCTTTCAGTCCTTTAATTAGTCTAGTTTCCTACACACTTGGTCCTTTTTTTTTTTTCTTTCTAATGTGGACTAAGACGCTATTTAATTTTGTTCTTCCATAGCTAATATCTTTTATGTATATGCCTTAATCATTTTTTCTTTACAATAATTGGACAATTTCATTTTTGTGTATCTTGCTATGATTAAACTTAAATTTCTTGTGTAAAAGGTTCATTTTTCTTGGAAATGTGGTATTATAAGTTGAACTAAATTCAGAAATTTAAAATCCTTAAATATTTACTGCCTACTCCTTTCTACTTTGAAAATTCTAATTATACAAATATAAAAAAGGAGCATTTAATGCTTACAATTTTTTTTTTTACTCTGATTTTTTCCTCTCTTGAATTTCTTATAACTCCTTAGTTATTTTTTTTAAACAAAACTTACACATTTATATCTGGTAATCTGAAAAACTAATTTACACATAACATCATGTAATACAGCACCA
Organism: Ctenomys sociabilis; assembly: GCA_004027165.1. Taxonomy (NCBI): domain Eukaryota; kingdom Metazoa; phylum Chordata; class Mammalia; order Rodentia; family Ctenomyidae; genus Ctenomys; species Ctenomys sociabilis. Next base: position 90,328 of record PVKA01005397.1, on the reverse strand, counting down.
TTGTTGGATTCCTATTACTTTGTTTAGTGAAATCTTGTATCATGTATAATGCTGTTTTCTTCTATCACTATTTTGTATTCTTTAAAAATAACAATAAAAAGTACAAAATTTTTTTAAAAAGCAAAACAAATAAAAATTAGTTTAATTCCTGGGTTAATGTTTATAAATTGCTCATGGTGAGTAGCCTTATTGCTAGGTTTTAGAACCAATAGGAAATGATTGCTTCCCAGAGATGTCTTTGAGGTAGAGCTGACTTTTGGGATCTGAGCCTGTTGCGAGGTCTTATAGCCTGGCTGTGCTCCCAAGATGAAGAGGGAAACAACCAGGTTGGCCCCTGCCACCTCAGCCTACCCCTTTTCTGCTATACTTCTCCCCTGTTTTAATTTCCTGGAAAATCTTTGCTGAGCACATTACATATGATCTTTTGAGATGAACCAGATAAGCCAATTAATATAAGGCCCAAATAACAGTAACACTGCAGTTCTCAGTGGTCTTAGAATGGGCCCTGGCCAAGATCCCCAAGATTTGAAAGTTTTCCTACCAGGAGTTTGGGGTTTGTTTCCCCCCTTTTTTTGTATTTTAGGGAAGGGTCTACAGGGTGTTCAGGGTCTCACTAGTAGATCAGACTCATGGTGATCCTCCTGTTTACAGCCTCCCAAGAGCTGGGATTATAGGCACTGGCCACCACACCTAGTCTCAATTGCCATCTCAGTGTGCCCCTGGGGTGGGCCCAGCACAGCAGGCCTGAGGATCGAACCCTCAGCCCCTGCACCTGCTTGCAGGTGCTTTAATCCACTAAGCCATTTGGCCAGCCCTTGTTTCCCTTATTTATAGGGCCCCTCCCTAAGTCGCTGGTAGACACATGATTTAATACCACTGTGACAGTGGAGTCCGTTTGACCCTGGGGCATGTCCAATGCACCTTGTATAGTTCTCAAATCTTGTCAATTGTAGAATAAGGGAAAGGGCCTTACTAATTGTTTTCTGTTCTCTTGTGGCAATCATCCATAGAGCTAAGGAAAAACTATAGCTAGCAAGAGAGCAAGGGGCAAATAATACAATATCAAATCCTGAAAAGGCACAAAAAGCAAGGGGAATAATACATTGAGGTATAGAGCAGTCCTGTAAATAGCGTCCTCTGACTTCGGCCGTGTGTGGACTGGCGAGCACCTGGATTGACCAGAGCGGGGCTTAGTGTGCATCATGTCTTCAGAGTGAGCTTGGGGAAGCTGTCTGGTCCAGGCAAATTCTCCAGAAATCACCTGGATGGGCTCTTTTAACTCTGGAATGGTGGCTGTAAGGCTGGATTTCTAAAATTTTAAGAGCTCTAGAGGCAGTTAATATGCACCTGGGTTATGTGGGTGTGCAGGGATTGTCTATAGTATATAGCTGGCCTTTTAGCTAAACTTTTATGGAGCTAGTCACAAGCTGTTTCTTTGGGGTTATGTTTTTATTTCTTTAGCTCTTTTAGAGCTTTATAGCCTATCGGCTGAATATAGTTTTAACTTAATCTTTAATAGTTTTGCCAGTTTTGAGTTATCTCTGCTAAAGTGCAGGCCTCTCATTGTTGCCAATAATCAATGAAATCCAATATCTAGGGCTTATTATTTTTTTTTTTTTTGCAGCAGGACTCTATAAACTTCTATTGTCTTCTCAGTGTGGGTAGGGGACATGTTGAAGCAGCCTGAGTACTTGCACATCAGCACCAGTAGATACCTGTAGCCCTTATAAATAAAGTTTTATTTCAGTGTTTTTAAGTGGTGCCATTTCAGTCTGCCATATCACCAGAGGGGACTTCGGCCTCTGGTTGTTTTGAGCACAGGTTTGACATTATTGGCAGACAGTGGAGTAGATACTGGCCAGGCATGGGACATTATGGCTTTTTCCTTTGTAGTTCAGGATATTTTATTATTTTGATGGGTTTCCAAACAGCAGCAGGACATAGTAGACCTTTTCATTTTCAGAATGATTGAGGGCCTATATGGGAACCTATAGTTCAGTTTGCTGTGTAGACTATCCTGTGGGAGATCCTCAGTCAAGATAACTTTGTCCGAGGTGATCACAGAGTATCTAGCTTATCAGACTCCATTCTTATCACAGCTACTTCCATCCATAAACAAGGTCTACTCAGCATCTGTCCGGGGATTCATTTTTTAGGTCTGGTCATCCCAAGAACAGTTCATCCATCAATGCCAGGCAGTCATTCTTGGGGGGGGGGGCAGAGCTTGGTTGGCTGGTACGTGGCAGGATTGAGTGCACAAGAGTGGGTACATGTGGAACCTGGACAGTTAGGTGTTGGCCTAAAAGGAGCTTGACAGTTTTCTTGATCAGAAGGATGGCAGATACTAGAGCATGAAGGCAAAGGGAGGAGGCAGCACTTAGTGACTGGACCCAAGTATTTGCACAAGTCAGCCACTGAGTGCTCCTCAGGGTTGACAGTTTGACTGAGCATATTTAAAGCCACACATTACCATTTATCAACAAACAAGTTGAATTTCAGCTACATCCAGAATTCCCAAGGTTGGAGCTGTAGAGATGTGTGTTTGTAGATGTGCGCTTTTCCCAAGATACCTTGTAGTCAGTTTCTTCCAGGTGTTGTGCCAGAGTTTTTGTGTCCTTCCGGCAGGCACATTGAGTGTCATTTGTCAGAAGCGTAGTGATACTATGTGCTGGGAACCAAGTGAGATCAGCTGTAAGGACTTCTCCAAAGAGGATAAACAAATTTCTGAACCTAACCTCTGGGAAGTTGAGTCCAGGTCAGTTGGCTTTTGAGTCCAGAACTGGGATCTTTCCATTTAAAGGTGAAGAGGGGCTGGCCGAGGAGACAATCAAAGGCTGAAGAAGACATTCTTTAGGTCCAGAAAGGTGTACCAGCTGGCTGTGGAAGACTTCAGGATGGAGAGCAGCCGTGGAGGCACTGACAGCTTGGAGATCCTGGACTGGCTTCATGAGCAAAAGAGGTGGATTTCGTCAGGTTGACAGTGTATAAGCGTTCTGCAGTTCTTTTCTTGGGGGACTATGATGGCAAGCAGAAGGGGACAGAGAAACAGGCTGTCTTGGAGTGGCCAAATCTGTTGTCAGAGCTTTTCAAAAAATAGTGGAAGAGTTTCCAAACCCTTGTGGATGGGTTGGGAACGGTGGGAGCCGAACAGTGCAAGGTGATGGCTGCATTGTTAATGGCCCAGAGACCTTGCACTGCTGGATAATCCCCATTGGGTGTTTCTACCAGGAGCAAGAAGTTTTGAAAGGTGACTAACAGTCTGCCAGGGTCTCTCCAGTGCTGCAGAAGTGCCTGCTTACAAGGCACAAGTTCCTGAATTCGATTCCCAGGACAAAACAGAGCAAAAAATCTATGAGAATCCTGAACTGCTTTAGGCACCTTATATGTGGCTGGAGCCTGGTGTACTTCCCATGACATAGGATATGGGAGCATGGATGATGGCCAGGCCTGGGCGAAAGTCTTCAGTGCATAGCTCTGGGAGGGGAGTTTTCAGAATTTCAGGAATTCTGAAAACTGTCTCTGGCTGATGTGGGCTCAAGCAAGAGGGAGGCTGACTGGCTCAGTGTTTTTAACTTAAAGAGGAGGTCTCTTCCCCGAAGCAGTATTGGGCACCCAGGCGTATAAGGAACTCATTTTGGTGAGCTACCCTCCCAGGCTGCAAGTTTGAGTCTGGCAGGAGCAAGAGGCAAGAGTCCCAGTCGTCCCATGTGATGGCGACCCTTTTCTGACAGACGGGACTTTTGAGTGGCTCTGTTTCATTTTCTACCAGGAAAGTCACAGTTTGGCCCCCAATATAAACATGGACTTTGGGTTCCCGGTGGCACAGCTGAAGAAAGGAGCCCAATCTGGTCTACTCTCAGCCTGTCAGACCAATGAAAGCATTGTCATTTGATCCAAGTTGCTTTTTTTTTGTACCAGGAATCAAATTCAGGACCTTGCACTTACCAGGCAGGTGCTGTGCCACTGATGATCTTCCCAATCTGGTTAAAGCTTTTGAAAGTTTTATCTCGTCATTTGAATAGGTATTTTTTTTTTATATTCATAGTCATTATAACTCACATAGTAATCTTTGGCCAGAGAATATGGTCATCTATCAGAGTGGATTTGCTTGTGGATATCAGGTGCAATGAAGGATATATTTATCATTTGTGGATTTCTAGGGGCTGTAGGGTCAAGGGGTATAGGCCCTGTAGGCATCTTATAGACCCCATAGAATCTCCCATAAAAATCTTCAGGGCTTTATCAGGCTTCTGTCTGGGTAGTAGTAATAACTTTAATATGTTGATAGGCTTTTTGCCCCCCACTTTTGATGCCTTTGAGAAGCGCTTGACTGGGTTGCTTTATTTCTTCTTTCCGGATGGAAAGCTGGCCTGGTGAGAGCTCCAGTGGTGTCACCAAGGCAGAATTCTCGGGTCTTGTTGAGGCTCATAGAGCAGCAGTTTGATTTCATTTTCACTAGAAAAGCCCTTTTTAAAATTCTTATGTCTGCAGTCAGAGACCACGAGTTTTGACTAATTACTTGCCATTTATGACTCCCTATGTGTGTGCTGTGTGCCCCTGAATGATGGTGCAATACACAAAAGGGTGGGTGCCCCTCAGAGAGAGAACATTCTAGTGCCTGCCTGGCCACTTGCCTCTTGGCAATGTTGGGAATTTCCGGTCTAAGAAGAAGAATCAGCCGGGCATGGTGGCGCATGCCTGTAATCTCAGCACTCGGGAGGCTGAGGCAGGAGGACTGTTGTGAGTTCGAGACCAGCCTGAGCTACAAAAGTGAGCTTAAGACCAGCCTGAACTGCATAGTGAGAACCTGTCTCAAAAAGAGAAAAAGAAGAAGAAGAAGAAGAAGAAGAAGAAGAAGAAGAAGAAGAAGAAGAAGAAGAAGAAGAAGAAGAAGAAGAAGAAGAAGAAGAAAGAAGAAGAATCAATAGATTCTGTGTTTTGTCCTTATTAGATGCATCCATGGAATCTGTAGGGACCTAGAGAGGTTCCTGCTCTGTCTGTGAGGGCCACGACCAGTGACCAAGGAGGTCAGCATGGTCAGTCCTCCTGGCTGATGCCCCAGATGCAAAGGCAAACAAAAACACCGAAATGTCACTCAAAGTTTGGAGGCAGATTCATTTATGTCAACAGGAACTGATCTCTAGGGGAAAAAAAAAAAAAATTCAGGCCCTGATCCTTGGTATTTTGTGACTTATACAGGAAAAGCAAGCTGGAAGTACAGAAGCAGAATTTGGCAATCTTTGATTGATTCTTAAAATGACATTGACCAGTTATACATCACAGTGGCCAGCTGTTTCCAAGAAATCCCAGTAACAGGAACTATAACAGGAACAGTTACCTGGGCAACTAAGAGAAAATGAAGTACTGGTTGTGAGTGGGGGAACATTTTTTGCTACAAATACACCACAGTATATCCAGCTACTCTGTCATTTAGAATGTTTGGGTTCCTATGCAGAGCAAAGACATAGGACCAGTGGGAACCAGGTACTCTGAGGAGGGCTGCTGTGAACTTTTATATGTATGAAACAGTTATAAACCCAGCAACCCTGAAGCTTTTGGCCCTGGAGCAAGCATAAATTCCTTTTTGAAGGTTGTAAATGGATGATATGTGGAAGTAAAACTGTGATTAGAAGTTATGCTTTGTAAATGAGTTCTAGGGCCGGCCAAAAGCACCTGCAAGCAGGCCCAGGGCCCAGAGGGTTCGATCCCCAGACCTGCTGTGCCAGCCCCACCCCCTGGGTGCCAGAGATGGCAGCTGAGACTGGGCATGGTGGTACCCGCCTGTAGTCCCAGCTCTTGGGGGGCTGTAAACAGGATCACTATGAGTCTGATCTAGTAGTGAGACCCTGAACACCCTATAAACCCTTCCCTAAATACAAAAATAAAGAAATAGGCTCTAATATAACATGGAAAGAGTTATGTCTGTGTTTTGGGGTAAGAGTTTTGATCCCTCATATTTCCTAAGTGCAGACTTTCCACTGCGACCCGGGGCAAGATGTGGCATTCTCAGCCCTCAGGGAGCTGTTTTGATTTTTGTTTTTCCTCTCCATTGCTGGGAATCCAACCTAGAAGCAAGAGCAAAAGCTCCAATCCTGTTTGGCTTTCAGTTCATATCTAATTTACCTTCTCTCTCTTTTCTATTTTCTTTTTCAGACTGAAATGTCTCCCGCTAAAGAGTCAGTGATTGAATCCTGCCCAGCCTGTCTCAGTATCAGATATCTTCTATGATGGAAGCGCATTGATTGTTCAGTTAATACATGGTACAGATTGTATTTATATGTAAATTCCTGCTGTAAAATAATTTTTAAAACCTTGACATTTCAAAGGCTTCCTTGAAAGGTTGCAGAAATTGATTTCTATTTTTAATTTCAGTTAGTGTCAGAGGGAAAAATTCAGACTGAATAGTTTAATTAAAGTGGCATTTTTCTATTTTCTTCTCGACTCTTTTAATTTCCTGGAAGTTTTATAAGAAATTAAAAATAAAGACTATCCTCTGGTTCTGTTATGAAGACGGCTGAGGCTAGCAAGGACAGTTTGGACTCCTTGGAGGGTGTACACGGAGAGGGAGGTGGCAGCCTTCCTCCCACTGTGCCTTAGGAGTGAAGCGCCCCGCACTCAGGTTGCTGATGGTGACCAGAGCATCGGAGGCAGCACAGAACCGGAGTCCAGGCTGGAGGCCACATCCTCTCAGAGATGTCCCTCAGGTGTCTGAGAGAGGCAGTGCAAGACCTAGGGAAAGAATGTGCCCCAGAGTGAGGATCCTTGCTCCACAGACATTGGGTTCTCGCTATGAGAAGGAACTGTGCACTGAGGAGAAAACTTTTCAAAGAACAAAATGCAGAGCTGAGGTACAGCTCAGAGTAGAGCGCTTGCCCAGCATGAGTAGGGTCCTGACGTCCACCCCTAGGCAAATGCAGAGGTTTTTAAATTATGAAAGAAACCTCGCAGACTAAAATAATTTTAGAGTGGAAGAGAGAAAGAAAATCAGTTCTCGTTTTACTACCCCGATAAGACAACCGTCAGTATTTTGGAATCATTCCTCCCAGTCTCTTATTTCCTAGCCATGGGCCTGTCGTCAGAGAAGAGGCAGCATTGTGTTCTCCCCTGCTGTCATTGATTTAGTGAAGGATGCTTTGCTTACCATCTTCTGAGCTGTGGGACCCCACCCCAACCAGATGCACTGTATTTCGAAGGGGCCTTCCTTTAAATTATTGACTATTTCTCTTATCACTTGACAGGTGGTGGCAAAGGCCACCAAGAAATTGTCCTGTGGCCCAGCATGGTGGCGCATGCCTGTAATTCCATCACTCAGGAGGCTGAGGCAGGAGGATTGCTGTGAGTTCGAGACCAGCCTGAGCTACAAAGTGAGCTTAAGGCCAGCCTGAACTGCATAGTGAGGCCCTGTCTCAAAAAGACAAAAAAAAAAAAAAAGTCATCCTGTGGCAGGGAATTGGGGAGACCCATCAAGAAGGCATAGGGTTGGGGTCACTGTTTTGCAGCTCTAGCTGTCGCTAGTGCCCAGAACCCGGGCCGTTTCTCCAGGGTCCGCAGGGTCTACATGGGGGGCTCCTCATGGTGCTGCAGACGCACTGGGGCTACCAGGAGCCCCCTCTCCAAGGTCAGAAGGGCTGGGGAGCCCGGGTCCTGGGTCCACCCCTCCACCCAGCCTCGCCCATCTGTGGCACACAGAAGAGGCCGCAAAGGGTCCAGGTGAAGGAGATGTCGGGTGTCCACGCTTGCAGTCTTGCTTGCCCGGGAAACAAGGACTTCTCAGGGACCACCAGACTCGCCTGTGGCACTGGGGGTAAGGGAGGGTGGCCCGGCTACAGCCACCTACCACGGACTCCTACGCCCTCTGGCGGCGGAGCTGGTGGGAAGACACTGCGTTCCCACTTCCCCAAACCCCTTAGAAGCCAGTACTTTCTCACCCCTATATTCCCATGAGCCTGCCCGTCCCAAGTCCCTTACCATACATCTATCCACGCATCCTGCGCTCTCGGAAGCAGAGTCCTAACCCTTCATTCATGTCCCACACACCTCCCAACACTCCCAAAGCCAGCACACATTCCCCAAGCCAGTGTCCCCAACAAGTAGAGCCATGGGAGAAGGGAGAGGGGGAGCTATTTGTTTGTTTTCAGGATAACACTACCTGTTAATAATTCATATTCCATACAATTCCATTACATAAGGTGTGCAACTCGATGTTTCTTAGTGCACTCACAGACTTGTGTAGCTGTCACCATAATCAATTTCAGAATGTTTTCATCACCCCAAAAGACATCCCCACCCATCCCACCGGTCTACTTTCTGTCTCCATGGAGTTGCCTGTTCTAGACTTTTTTAGTAAGAGAATCGGGTAATGACAGGTGGGCTTTTGTGATTGGCTTCTTTTCCTTGGCACAATATTTCAAGGTTCATCCATGCTGAAGCACACGTCAGTACTTTATTATTTCTGACTAATCTTCCATTGTGCGCCTATGACACATTCTCTATATTCATCCATCAGTTGATGAACCTCTAGGTTGTTTCTACTTAATGAATGATGCTACCACCAACATTCTGTACACAGGTCAATTTTTTGTGGCTATTTTTATTTCTATGGGGTATACTCCTAGGTGTGAAATTATGGGTCATATTTTAACGCACAGAATTAACATTTCAAAGAATTGCCAAACTTTTCCCAAAGTGGCTGTACAGCCTTCGATTCCCACCAGCAATGATGGTCATTCTGTTATTTCGCACCCTCATCAACACTTATGGTTATAGCTATCCTAACAGCACCACGTGGTATCACACTGTGGCTTCCACGTGTATTTCTCTGATGTCTAACAATGTTAAGAATCTCTTCATGTGCTGTCAACCATTTGCATATTCTGTAGAAATGTCTGTTTAGATTACTGGCCCTTTTTTTTTTTTTTTCTGTATTTAGGACGAGGTCTACAGGGTCTCACTATTTAGATCAGATTCGTAGTGATCCTCCCGTTTCAGTCTCCCAAGTGCTGGGATTACAGGCGTGTGTGGCACCACACCCAATCTCAATCACTGTCTCATTGTGCCCCACAGGTGTGGCAGCAAGGCATGCAGCATGCCAGGGATCAAACCCCGGCCGCTGTACTCTGCCTAAGTAGGTGCTTTAGTCCACTGAGCTATCTGGCCGGCTGTATTTGGCCATTTTTTTCTTTTTTCAGTACCAGAGTTTGAACTCAGGCCCCTGCGCTTGCCAGGCAAGTGCTTATTCTACTGAGCCACCTCCCCAGCCCCTACTTACCCATTTTAAATTAAGTTGTCTTTTTATTACTGAGCTGTAAAAGTTGTTTATATGCTAGATATGCATTATCACATACATGACTTGCAAAAAAGTCTTTGCATCATATTGTCTTTTTCACTTTTTTGATGATATCCTGTGCAATACAAATGTTTTTAATTTTAACATCCAGCTTATTTTTGTTATTCTATTGGTGTCATATTTAAGAAAGTATGCCTAGTATATAATAGATTTACACTTATGCTCTACAAATGCATCATAGTCTTAACATTTACATTTAAATCTTTGTGCATTCACTTGAAAAAATTTTGTTTAATTTTGTGGTACTTGGAATTCAACTCAGAGCTTTACACATGCTAGGTAAGTGTTGTACCACTGAGCTATGTTCTCCAGCCTTTTTGATGCTTTTCTTTGTAGTGCTGGTAATTAAGCCAAGTAGCATTCCACCACTCACCTCAATTCTTTTGTGTTTGTTTATTTATTTATTTATTTTTATTTTGAAATGAGGTGTGTCTCTAAGTCTCTATGTTGCCTAGCTTGACCTTGAACTTGCAATTTTCCCTCCTCAGTTTTGCAAGTAGCTGAGATTATAGGCATATACCAACATACCTCGGGTGTAGTTGATTTTTTTTGTAGTTAATTTTTAATATATGGTCTAAAGTAAGAACCCAGTTTCATTCTCTTGCACATGGATATCCAGTTTCCTTGGATAATTTGTTTTTGAAAATACAAAACAGCTATTGTCTCACTATTTAATTGCCTTGGCACTCATAAAAATTTAGTTAACTATAAATACAAGTGTTTCTGGATTATCAATTATATTTCATGGATTTATAGTTCTATCTTTGTGCGTTATTTTATCATCTTGATTAGTTGCTTGATTGGAAGCTTCAAAATCATAACATGTGACTCCTTCTTTGATGTTATTTTTAAAGACTGATCCTGGTTCTTTTGAATTTCCATATAAGTTTTAAGATTGTCCTGTCAACTTTACAAAGAAATCAGCTTGGAACTTGATGGGATCATGCTGTATCTATAGATCATTTTAGAGAGTATTATAATCTTAACAATACTGTATGTGCCTATCTTGGACACTGGGTGTTTTTCCATTTATTTAGGTCTTTAATTTCTTCAACAATATTTTATAACTTTCAGAGGTAAGTTTTCACTTGTTTAGTTAATCTCTACATATTCTCTCTTTTTTAAGTGGTAGTTTTCTTAATTTTTTTTCAGGTGCTTATGACAAGTATTTAGAAATACAATTCATTTTTATAGATGGACCTTCTATATGGTTGTTTCCTGCAACCTTACTGAACTTGTCTGTTCTTTCCTTTCCGATCCCACTTAAAATGCTGAGAGGGCATGAGCACGATGTGAGTTCCTGCCACTTCTGTGTGAACGACACAAAGCTCTTCAGTGGCTCCTAGGACTGTACTGTGAAGCTGTGGGTAGGTGGCTTGGTGTTAGTTTCTCCTGTCTCAAAAGCTTGTGCATCCATTGTGGAGAGTTCTCCAGTACTGAGTTCCCTGACAATCAAGGAACTCAAGCTCTATAAGGGCCTGAACAAAGTGTAAGAAGGAGGAGCCCACCCGAGTGTCACGCCATTAGTAAGTGGTCAGTGCAGCTGTAGCCTGTCTGCAGATCTCCCCACAGTGGGAGCAAGGGATGAAGACCATTAAGCTGAGAACCTCCCAACTATTTTGGGGAAGTCCCTGTTGTGCCTGGATTATACCTGGAGTCTCTGAGTCCCTTTGGTCTCCTCATTCGCAAAACTCAATTCCATCTACAAAGACTCTGTGGCCAGGCCACAGAGGACAGAAATGTGGCCATGCTGGGACTTGTCCACAAGGGGAAGTTGAGAGAGGCAGACCACAGTGCAGATCGGTACTCTGAGGTATAGGAGACGGGAACACAAGTAATGGAGATGTGACATTCAAAAAAGGGGCCACCTAGAACCCTCCAGAGCTTGGTGGACATGGTCACAGACCCTGGCAGGCATTTAGCCAATGAGGAGGGAGAAAGAAGGGAGTAGGGCTGGAGGATGGCTGTGGCCATGAGGGGCCAGGCCAAAGGTGGTGGGTGTCTGGGGCTGTGGGCCGTGAGAAATGATATGCAGCTTTGCTGCCTTCTGACTTCAGTGGCAGGAAGGAGCTAGAATGGAGTGAGTCAAAGCTGGTTTCCTGGTTCTGTTATGGGTAATTGGCTAGAGGACAGTCCCTGACTCCAGGTGACCTCAGGAGCATCTGTCACCCATGATAGCCAAGACTGGACTGACCATGGGAGGCTTTGGGGGCTGTCCAAGTTGTTCCAACCTCACACTTAGGACTGAGCAGCCATATGAGCCTGGTGGATACAGGAGTGAGCTCCTGGGTCTCCTGAGTCCCCACAGCCTCACCAGACCAGCTGTGCTAGGCTGCCCCAGAGCTTAGCAAGCCCACAGCAGCACCCCCCTTGTGCTGAAGAAAGAAAAACTCATTCCATGGCCCTAGAGTTAACTGCTGTGACAACATTGGTGGCATGTGGAGGACCGCCTGAGCAGCTCTCCTTGAAAGAAGAGCGACTGTCTCCATTTTGACTGAGCCTGATCCTATTTCCTTGTATTGTTATGTACAGAGCTGGCTAGGACTTCCTTTTATCCTTCAGTTGGCCTTAAGCAATGTGTATTGGTCTAGCTGAGGTGCTGGTGATAGTCTTTGAAGGTGGCATGCGTGTTTCCCTGGTAAGCCTGCTGCTCCTTAATGTGAGCTGGGTGGAGACAGGACGGTAGAGCTAATGCTCCGCTCTGTCAGCCAGGATTGAGCCTCGAGATAAGAGGCTATGACTTCCTGGGGCTTGAAAGACTACATCAAAGCTGAAGCCCTAGACTTCCCAAAACATTAAATACTATATAATGCAGATTACTCTCTCTGCATATCCTCTCTGCATATGGCAGAGGTAAATTTAGGCCACCCACCTAGCTCAGCTCAGAGTAGTCACCTAATTCCCATGATTCTCAGTCAATCCTCCTCAAGCCACTCCCCCACTGAATAAAAACCAGGTGAGGCCTTGGGTCGCTCTCTTGGTTCCAGGAAGCCATCTTCGTGGCTGGACCTAGAGCCCCTTGACTCCCCGATGATTAAAGATATAATTTAGCGTCTTCAATTTTCGCCGTGGGTTACATGGAAAGTGGTAGATTAGAATCAACTTGACAGGATTCCAATAACGTAACCTTGGGATTATAAATATTGATTTTTTGGACTGAGACGAGGACCTGATAGAGTCTTCTACAGTGGCATATATATGTGGCATATATATATATATATATATATATATGCACATGTACATACATTTACAAAATTTGGACCATCTGGAAATGTTGAATATGTAGTTACAATACATTTGAACTGCACATAATGTTACCTCTTTGGTTTTTCTAACTACTAATGAGAGCCTCTCTATACTCATCCATAAAAACCTCACCACTTAAATTATCTGGCTTCCAAAATACCAAGGGAAGAGGGAGCCAGCTTCTTTGTCTATGGATGCTATTCCTCCTCTGGGCCTGTTGAAATCTGACCCTGCATAGCCTCTTGGACTCTGGTTCATTCTGCTGCCCTTGGTTGGCAAAAGGCCCTGCCCAGACTACGGGTACCTCAGTCCCAGCTCCCAAGATGTTCACTGTCTTAATTCACAGTAACATGATTTTTCTCTGGAGCAGCACACCAGCCAGGGAGCTTGATCCCAGGCGGTCGGAACCAGCCCAGCCATTAGACACCAGCCAAGATGGATCTTGTCTTGGGAAATTCCACTTTGGGACTCCTGTTGTCCCTCCCTCCAACTGAGCTTTGAGTAGGCCCTGCCTGGACCCATGAAACTTAATTCCACTTTTTGACGTCTTATAGGACAAAGAATGGGGCCTGAGTCTACAGGAAAGCACTCATACAGTAGGTCCAGGCTGCTGGCCTTAGAAAAACTGCCCTTGGTTTGCAAAACAGGGCCTGACTGATAAACAATTCCCTATGACCAACAGCTCACTCTACCTCAATTATTCGTGTAAATTGCGTTCCTTCTGGATGTCTGGAATTTGGGTACAAAAAAAAAAAAAAAAAAAAAACCCTGGACCCAGGCTCAGCCACAACCTCCTGGTGGACAACACTTTCTATGTGGTGTTGAAATCTGTTGCCAAAGGAATTCAGCACTTCTGAGCCACTCCATGGGTAGACTCTCGTACACTAGTGCCAGTCTCCCTCTAGACTTTGTCCCCTGCCTCTTTTTTTTGCTGGTTGGGCTTTGTGTCCTCTCACTGAACTAACCCTTAGCTGTCAATACGACTTTTTTAAAAAAAATGTAACTATAATATGGTTTCGGGGACTCCTGAAACCAGGTCCTTTGCTTCCCGGGTCTTAGAGGTTCTCACGCACAGTAGTCGGTACATATCCTGGGAGCCCAGTCACAGACCTGCCTCTGTCAGGCCCCACAGTCCCTGCACCCTTGTGCAGTAGTCTTCTGCAACAACAAAAGATCTTCTAGTTAGTCTTTGTATCAGCAACAACTTGCCAGCCCTTGACCCTCTGCCCCAGCTGCTCCTCCTGAAGAGCTGTTGATGCATTCCTTACTAAAACTATTTTCTTGGGAGCCTGCCTTGGGGCCTGCCTAGGGGCTTGCCTGGGGACCTGCCATTTTGCTCAGTTGTTTAACCGCTTGCTTATGCAAACACAGTCAGGCACAGGATACTGTGGTTCCTGGCTGTGGTTCATGGTTGGATCCCCAGCTCCACGTGCCTTACCAGACCGGCCCTTAAGGCAGCCTGAGCCAGCAAAAAAAGAAAGAAAGAAAGAAAAGAAAATCCTTCTAAAACTATTTTCTCTTTCCTGTCACAGACATCCTTCTGCTTTGGTACCCAGCTTTGTTCTCTCGCGTTGCTCGTCTTCAGCATTATCTTCAGCAGCTGACTGGTGCCCCCTGCGGGATGCACTAATTTATTAAACTGTTCCTCTTCAGACAGACACCTCGATTGTTGCTGAGAGCCCTCTAATTTGGTGGTTTTGTTAAAGTCAAAGGTGTGAAACTCTTTAAAAAAAAAAAGTTATTAAAAGATATAACTACCACGTGTCTCTGAAAACAAGACCCAACCAGAAAATAAATTTCTGCTGTAACTAATAGCATATTAGCATGGTGATGGCCAGTGGTGTGTGGAAGATTGCACCTCACTATTCTTTGCTCCACGGCAGAGCCACTGTGTAATGTAATGGCAGGATTGGTAAGGACAGGCTGATCGGGGCTGACGGTTTTGATCCCTAGTTAGGTCTTATTTTGGAGAAAACAGGTAGGGTGTGCACAACCTCTCGGGCCAGCCGAGAATGGGAACATGATGCTGGCCTCTCTGCTCCCAGGGTGGCCGGCGCCCATCCTCTGGCTGCGGAGCTATTGAGGAGTAACATGGGTGGTGCCATCCTCCTCCCTGCTTGTGGTGGTGTTGGGAAGGCTCCCAGGGTCGGGGAGGTGGCTCGGTGGAATAAGCGCTTACCTGGCAAGCGCCAAGGGCCTGAGTTCAATCCTCGGTTCCACAAAAAAAAAAAAAAAAAAAACTTTAGCCAGGTGTGGCAGGAAGATTGTTGTGAGTTCGAGACCAGCCCGAGCTACAAAGTGAGTTTAAGGCCAGCTTGAACTGCATACTGAGACCCTGTCTCAAAAAGACCAAATAAATAAATAAATAGAAAGGCTCCCATTTTGTGGGTGAGGGAGAAGTCGTGGGACCATGACGTTTTCCAACTTGGCCTCTGTACACAGGCTCAGGGCTGCTGCTGGCTTCTGCTCACGACTCCCACAGCACAGCCATGACCACTCTCTCTGCTCTCTCCCCTTGATCTGAGGATGCTGCCGATGGATCTGTGATTCAGGATTTTGGCCAGAGGCCCAAAGCTTCTGTGTTGGAGTGCCGTGTCACAGCTGACAGTAGAAGGTGACATTTCCTGTTTCTCACTGCTCTGCAAAAGTACAACAGTGATATGTTATTGGTTTGTTTGTTTTAAAGCAAATTATAATTGTATTCCTCTATGTTGATATCAGGGTTTTTGCTTGCTTGTTTGTTTTTTCCTGTCAGAATCAAGTGGATAGGACAACACTTTGCAAGCTTTATGTTTAGAGAGAACACTTATTGTAGTTAACACAGGGACAGCCTGGATTTCCACTGTGAAGTAGCTTTTCTATAGCCACAAATAGACTGCGGCAGCTGCAAGGGGCCTGAGCCATCCAAGCCAGGCCTTCATGTTTCAGGAGAAACTGAGGCCCAGGGAAGCAGAGCAGGCCTGAGCTGTCCCTGGGGAAGGCTCAGGGCCAGGAGGCAGCAGCTCCCGAGAGAAGGACCCTGGGGCCACCTTTGCTGAAATCTAGCTGCGGAGATGAAACTCTTAACAGAGAAGGGGAATTTGCTTGAAAATGGATTTATTAAAAAATGGAAAAAAAAAAAAGATGGACTTGTTTTTTTCTTGTAGCAGCAGCTCCAAAACCAGTATACCAGTTAAAAACTAATATGGGGATTTAACTTTCATGGAAATGTATTTTATAGAGAACACACTTTGCCACAGAAACATGCAATATAAGGTATACAGTGCAGTGGTTGATGGACTGTGCCAGCTTGAGAAGTTTAGAACCATAAGCAAATCGGCTCAGCAGTTCCACACCTTAGGGCGTAGAGGACCCACCCTACCGTGCCTCATGCCTAGATGACATGAAAAAGGAATGAGGAAGGACGGAGGCTTCCTTTCTTCGGAGGAGCTTCGGTCTTCGCCTTCAGCTTGGACATCCTCTCCTGGCCTCTAACGCAGACTCTTCAGCTTCTGCGGCTCCTTCAGCTTTCCCGTGTAGCCCCATCAGCCTTCTGTCACACACCCATCAGTCTCCTGATTTGGACTTGCACGCAGCTCTCCAGTCCTTCAGCTTCCGGTGTGCAGTCACCTTCTGTAGGCGTCCTCATCTGACTCTGTAGCTGACCAGAGTCTAAGCCAAACTTGTCATTTCTTACACATTTATATATCTTGTGTTATATCTGTTTCCCTAGTAAAACCCTGACTGATACATACAGGGTATATATTTTGCTAAAGGTACAAGAAAACATTTCTGAACATCACATACTGTTTCTCAAAGAGTTTCCTCGTTTTGTTTTTAAAGAAAGGGACATGTGAGCAGAGAGGGAAAGAAGTATGCTTGTGAGCTGTAGAGATCTTCTTAGAAACAGCACGTTTCAGAGCAGAAGAAATGATGCTTTTAAAGTTCTAAATATAAAGCCAGGCGTGGTGGCACATGCCTATAATCCCAGCACTCGGGAGGCTGAGGCAGGAGGATTGTTGTGAGTTCGAGACCAGCCTGAGCTACAAAGTGAGCTTAAGGCCAGCCTAGACTGCATAGTGAGACCCTGTCTCAAAAAGACAAAATAAAAAAAATAAAGTCCTAAATATAAAAGAACATATTTATGTGGCTGAAGGAGCCAGGGCAGTTCCGGGCTGGGATGGCTCTAATAGCACCAGGTTATCTCTGTTTTCAGTAGGAACCCACCACTTACCAGAGGCACACAGACCATCCTTTGAAGGATGCTGGCGTTATTTGTAATCTTGGCCCTAAATTGTAAAAAAGAAGAAATAGTCATCAAAGGAACCATAGGCCTGGTGGTCTCGGCGGTTAAGACCCACATTTGTCATTGTATATTCCAGAGTTGTTGCCATGACCTATGACAAAACAGCGAGGACTTGGGACCTTGAAACATGCCAGCTGCTGGTATGTATGCCCGGCCCCCGTGGGACACCAGAGCACTGGGCCTGGCTGGACCCAGGATGGGAGGAGATGACAAAAGCCCTGTTCTCTCAGGATAACAGCGTTTTCTCAGCAACCATGGTGCAGCGTGAGCAGCATCTGTGGCAGCCAGCGCTTGCAGAGTGGAGCTGCAGAAGTGGGGCCGGCAGGCAGGAAAGCTTCCTGCAGCAGGCGGAGCAGGGCGTTTGCTTGGAAGATGTGGAGGGCTTGGGCCACAGAAGGGGCTGGGGCTGAGGCTGGGGCTGAGGCTGGGCATGGTGTTGCTGGCTCCCCTGTGGGCTGTTTCGATTTAGTGAGGCAGGAAGCGGGACTGAGGCCAAGGGACAAAGGCCACGTGGCCCAAGAGCCAGCACCGTGGGCCTTTCCCAGTCTGTTCTCTTTCCCTGGAGCGGGGCCCAGTCCTCCCATTGGGGACCCTGCTCCTGTGCCCAGGCAGCCTCAGCCCTGCTCCGGGGCCTCCTCAGGAACCCTGTGCACCTATACTGTGCTCCACCAGCAGCTACCTAGTGCCCCTCCTATCCTGTCTTTAAGAAACAAACCTTCTTTTTAGTGCCAGGGTCGAATATACTCTTGGTACACAATTTTGTCTTTTTTTTTTTTTTCATTGTAAACATTTTTAAAAAGACAAAATACCCCATGTTTAAAAAAACAAATGCTGTGGTGGTGAATGCCTATAATTCCAGCACTCTGAGAAACTGAGACAGTAAATGACAACTTTGAGGCCAATCTGGGCAATTTAGTAACGAGCGAAATAGTATTTAAAATTAAAAAAAAAAAAAATAAAAGGACTGGGAATACATCTCAGTGCAAAAGCTCTAGGTTCAATCTCCAGTATCATAAAATAAACAGAACAGGGAGATAGCTCAACAGCATAAGTGCCTGCCTGGCAAGTGCAAGGTCCTGAGTTTGAGCCCAGGTACTGCAAAAAAAAAAAATAAATAAATAAATAAACAGACAAATAGAAAACTCTTAAAACCACCACTCAGAGATTATAGTTAACATCTTGGGTCTCTTAGGGGCCTGCCCATTAGCTCAGTTCTTTAAATGACTGATTAAACAGTGCAATCAGGATGCTGTGGTTCAATCTGCAGATCCTCAAGCCTAACCAAACTTGCCCTGAAGGCAACCCGAGCCAGTCAAAAAAAAAAAAAAAATGCTTGGGTCTCTTTTCCTATTTGCCAGTGTGTCTTATGAACAGAGTGTTGTCATATACACACTGCCTAGATCCTGACTCTCCTACACCTTAGTAACAACAGAGTAAGAACACATAATCTGGGCTGGGGAGATGGCTCAGTGGAATAAGGGCTTCCCTCTCAAGCACAAGGGCCTGAGTTCATATCCCCCATTCCACCGAAAAAAAAAACATCATCACCTTAATGGCTGCCTGGGATCTCACAGCAGGACCCGCCTCACACCCTGTGCTAGAGGATTCTAAGTCTCTTCTTATTTTTGTCTTCGGACAATACTATGATAAGAGAAGTTCCACATGTTTTATGTGCATGTGCTCCCATGTCCTTTAGTGTCTAATAGCTACATTTTATCACTCATTTAAGTGGAATAGAAATACAGACCTTTAAAAATTGCTTTCCAGAAAGTTCGCCCACTCATACCCTGGGTATTCAAGGAGAATGCACCTCCTCCTACCCTCAAGTGCTGGGCATCCGGAGCTTTTTAAAATGCAAGCAGTGTGGTAAGTGAAGACTGAGACTCACACTATTGATTATTGACTGTTTTCCCAAATGTCTATTTCTTCTGCTCTAGTTTTCTTTTCGAGTCTCTAGCCAGTTTCACTTTTTGAAGTGATGTTTTTTCTTCTTCTTCTTTAAAAGTGCTTTTCTTTATTTTTGTTGCACAAATCACTCCTGGGCCTTGCAAGTGTTGGGGCTGAAGTAGTCCTCTCATGACAAATGACTACAACTCAGCAGCTTCTAACAATCAACTTTTATTATCTTACCCAGTTTCAAAAATTGGAAATCAAGAAGCAGCTTAACTGGTTCTGGCTCAGGCCTCTTGTGAAGCCACAGCACAGATGTCATCTGAGGCTACTATCAGCTTAAGGCTCCACAGGGGCTGGAGAGTCCTCTTCCAAGATGGCTAACACACTGGCCCGGGGCAGGAGGCCATGATTCATTCACCTCATTCCATGCAGGTCCCCAGGGGGACATGGGGCTGCCGTGTGTCCTCAGGACACCCAGCTAACTTCCACAGGGCACAGGATCCAAGAAAGAGCAAGGGGAAAGCCATGATTCCTTGTGTGTGCTGCAGATTGAACCCAGAGTTTTGAGCACGCTGCTCACGTTCTCTACCCCTGAGCTACACCCCCAGCCCGCGATTTATATTCTAGCCCCACACTCTCTTCTACCAGATTCTGTTTATTAGTAGCAAGTCACTAAGCCCAACCTCATTCAAGAGAAGGGCAATTAGGCTCCACCTATTGGAGGGGGGAAACTGTTGAAGAATTTGAGGAATATAGTCTAAACAGTCCTAATACCAGTGTTATACATAACTTATAACATACAGAGAGATCTTCCTTTCCTGCATTGTTGAGAACGCAATGTTCCTTTCCCTGCCTTTTTTCATATTTATGAGACAGAGCTTCACTATATGTGGTTCAGGCCAACCCTGAACCCACTATGTAGCCCAGGCTGGCCTTGTACTCATGATCCTCTGCCTCCATCCCCTAAGTGCTGGGATTACAGATGTACAACACCATAGCCAGATGATCACCCCCTTTTTCCCCCACAGGGCACTGTGAGAGACTGGGGTTAGAGCAGCCCATCCACATTCACAGGTCAGACATTCACTAACACTTGTTTACCCCATTGAACACAAATAAAGTTGACCATTGCTAGAACATTGCTACCAGTTCTCCATGTGTGCCCCTGTCCTTGTTCCTCTATCCTGGGCACAGTTTAATTTACTATATTTATGAATAAGTTTATTAGTTAAAATTAAACAACTTTAAAGGGCCAGGGCTGCAGCTGAGTGGCGAAGCACTTGCTGAGAATGTGAAACCGTGGGTTCAATCCCCAGTAATGCACAAAAACAAAAAACAAAAGGACAAAATATACATTTTAAAAAGTTAAATTAAACAAACATAAATATTCAACTCCCTCTTCACACAGCCCACTACAACTCCCAGTGACCATATGTTACTAAAAGCCACCATTTTGAACAGTGCGTGGATAGAAATTTCCATCACAGAGAGTCTGACTCTGAGAGGCTGAGGCAGGAGAATCAAGTCTGAGCCCAGCCTAGGCAATTTAGGGAATGAGAACCTGCCTCAGAACAAAAACATAATAATAATTCGGGTCTTCCAGGAAGTTGGCAGAGTGGTGAGCTGCAGAGAAAGAGCCTCTCTGAGATTTGGTGTCTAGACACTGGAAGTGAGGAAGAAAAGGAAGGAAGGGAGTCCCCTAGACTGAGGAAGGGTCTGAGGGAAGACCTGAAGCCCACAGGAATAGAAAAGAAAGAGACTGCCGTGAACAAGCAGGTAGTGGGTGGCACCTTCTCCCTGAGCCTAGACTCACTGCGTGGGCAGGGCAGCTCAAACCTGCTGAGGGATGGTGATCCAGAGCCCTCTGAGGTGACGCATGCTGGTGGGAGGGAGAAATGGGTGTGTAGGACTGCAGTGGCCGGTGAGTGGTAGGTTCAGACTTCCCTCAGGGGAGGGTGATTAACTGGGAGCCATCTTGGGGAGGAGCCAACTGACTTCCTGGAACTCAAAACCCCCGGCTCACGCCATCTAGTGGCCCCCAGCAGAGTTCAAGCCCATAGAAGGTTCCCTGAGGGCTACAGGCTGAATGGTTCTGGTTCCAGCACCAGAAAATAGCACGAACTTCAGGGGAGATAAAGGTGCACAGTCACTGGGGCTATCTGCTACCCCACCGCAGAGCTACGACTGCCTTGCTGGGATTAACCGAGGCCGATTTGTTGCTCACCAGTGATAGCAGAGATGTACCTTAAAGTGGACCTTTTTCCTCTTGTTTTTTGCTTTGCTTTATTTTTCTTGGTTGACTGTTCTTGTTTTTATGAATGTGAACATGGTTTCTGGTTGGGGTTTTTTCTGGTTGCTGCTCTGTTCTGTTCTTCCTAGTCCTTTTCTTTTTTCTTCCTGTCTTCTGCACCAGTTTCTCAAAGTCTGCATGATCTTCCTTATTAACTTTGCTTCTAATCTCTTTCTCTTCTGTTCCTCTATTTTTTCCTCTCTAACCCCTTTTACATTTTCTCCCCTGAAGATAAAATTGCCATACTGAGGGCTTCTATTTACTGCACATAATTTTCTGACTTGTTTTAAATTTTGTTATGTAGACACAAGTCCAGTTCATACAGTTAAAGGTGGCAAAATTAATAGTCGTCTCAGTTTATCATTTTCTAGGCTGTGTTTGACGCTAATGTTATTGCTGATTGTACCACCTTAGCCAAAGTGGTACAATAATTGTTCTAAACAGTTATTCTCATTCTTATACCAGGACTGAGATCACTGAAGGTCATAGAAAATGCAACAGGCCTATGCCACAGAACCATGGGCTAGTCCAAGTAGCCAGTAACTTCTCATCCCTAATCAATTGAAGAAGTAAGACCTCACAACAGGCTCAGATCCCAAAAGTCAGCTCTACCTCAAAGACACCTCTGAGAAGTAATCATTTCCTACCAGTTCTAAAACCTAGCAATAAAGCTGCTCACCATAAGCAATTTATAAGCATCAACCCAGGAATAAAACTAACCTTTATTTGTTTGTTTTTGTACCAGTAATTGAACTTATGGCCTTGTGCTTGCCAGGCAGGCACTGTGCCACTGAGCTATATCCCCAGCTAAACTAATTTTTAAAAAAGAAAAGTAAGCCGGGCATGGTGGCGCATGTCTATAATCCCAGCACTCAGGAGGCTGAGGCAGGAGGATTGTTGTGAGTTCAAGACCATCCTGAGCTACAAAGTGAGCTTAAGGCCAGCCTGAACTGCATAGTGAGACCCTGTCTCAAAAAAATAAATAAATAAATAAATAAATAAATAAATAAATAAATAAAAATAAAAAAGAAAAGTAAAAAACACTTAAATAAAATGCAACTCCAGACAGCTCATCAAAGGCAAACCCAGGGGGCAGTGAGGTAGGACGATCCAAAAGTCATCCATCTGGCCTTTTGTGAAGTGGTAACAGTGGAAGTAACAGAAGAGATGAATGAAGCTCTCAAAAAATTCAAATCAGGAATAATTCCTTGGGTAACTACAGAGCTGGTGAACACAAAGTCATGCTTAGTGACTCTAGGACAGATACAGATTTTTTTTTAATGGAAGAGTTTAGGGAAATGATACAAACCATGACCACCCAACATAGAAAAGAAATGGGATCCACCAAACAGATACAAATGGATATCCAGGAGGTTAAAAATTCCATGGAAAGTATACACAACAGAATGAGGGAATGTGAGAACAGAATCTCAGGTACAGAGGACAGGCTTGTGGTTAGCAATCATGAAAAGAAAGATTTCTTAAAAATAGCCAGGAACTAGGAAAAGTCAACCCAACAGCTTCTATATAATGCAAAGAAGAATAACATAAGATTGACTGGAATCAATGAAATAGCATAAATGACACTTATCTTTTTATTTATTTATTTATTTATTTATTTATTTATTTATTTATTTATTTATTTATGTTGGCAGAACCAGAGATTGAACTCAGGCCCTTGCACTTGCCAGGGAAATGATTATTCTACTGAGCCATCTCCCCAGCCCCATAAATGACATTTAAAACAAACAAACAAGCAAACAGAAACCTATTCACAACATAATGGCAGAAAACTTCCCCAGCAGGGAAAAAGAATTTGACATACAAGTAAGTGAGGTATGTAGAACTCTGATTAACTAAGATTTAAAAATTCACATCAAGGCATGTCTTAGTTAAGATTCCAGAAATTCAACACAAGGACAGACTATCAAAAGCTGTTAAAGGTGCTACAGAACCTATAAAGGAAAACTCATCAGATTCATAGACTACTTCTCAACAGAAACCCTCAAGCCAAGGAGAGATTGGAGTGAAATGTTTCAAGCCCTAGAAGAAAACAACTTCCAACCTGGATGGGTGTACCTCACAAAACTATCTTTCAAAATTGATAGAGGAAGAAAAAGAACTTCCATGATAAAGAAATTTGAAGAAATTCATGACTACCTAACCAACACTCCAAAATGTTCTGAAGTCCATTCTAGAAAGAGATAACAAGGACTACAACTCCATGAACCCCAAGAGAATGAATCCACAAAGCAAGGCAAATAATTGAA
This sequence comes from Ctenomys sociabilis, assembly GCA_004027165.1. Classification (NCBI taxonomy): domain Eukaryota; kingdom Metazoa; phylum Chordata; class Mammalia; order Rodentia; family Ctenomyidae; genus Ctenomys; species Ctenomys sociabilis. The sequence goes on along the minus strand of PVKA01005397.1, from coordinate 66,998 downwards.
CAGAAGGATGAGAAAGGAGCAAATAACAGGAAAATAACATGATAAGGATATATCAGTACATATCAGTTGTAACCATCAGTGTTAATGGTCTCAATTCACCAATCAAAAGATGGGCATAATGGATCAAGAAGCAAGATCCAACAATTGCTGCATACAAGAAACATTTAATTCAAAAAGAAAATCATAGACTGAAAGTAAAGGGTGAAAAAAAATCCATGTATCAGATACCTGGAAAAAAAAGCAGGGGTAGCTATTCTATGTGCAAGCAAAGTGAATTTCAAGCCAAGACTAATTAAGAGAGACAAAGAAAGTCACTACATCCTTGTAAAGGGACTATCCAAGAGGAACATAGAATTCTACTGAGTGTCTGGGCCAGTAAGAGAGAAGAAAGGACCTTTTGATCATTGTATCCTTTTGGTGGAAGATCAGGCATAACACCTTCATAATATCCTTTGAATTTTCTCCTGATGGGACATACTTGGTCTCATGCTTGGATATGCAGTGTGGAATCTACGTAATGGATGTAGAAAACATCACCATTTGTCATATATTGAAGGTGAAGTCACCCAATTTCCCAGCTGTGCCTTGCCCTCTGTAGGAGCACTTGTCCCATAGTGACTTCTGATCGTCTTTCTTGGTGAAAGCTGGGACCCTGAGAAAAGTGCAGACAGTTAAGAGGAAGTCTAGTCCTCTTTGGCTAATTCTTTTCATTTCAGTCTTGTGTTTGTAACAAATGAAGCAATGTTCCTCTCCAGCCACACATGCACGTAGGCCCAGCTGCTTAATATTTCTACTTGGTTTTATTTATTTGTGATACTGGGGACTCATCCCAGGACCTTTGCACTGAGCTCCATTGCCAGCTTATTTATTTTGAGACAGGCTTTCACTAAGCTTCCCAAGCAGGACTCAAAATTTGTGATCCTCCTGCCTTAGCTCCTGCAAAGTGCTGGGATTCCATGCAAGCACCCTTGCATCCAGCTTCTACCTGTATTTATGGAATATAAAAACAATAATCACATTCAAAAAAAAAAAAACTGTAGAAGTCACTTCCAGGTCCTCATCTTGGTCCAAGAAGCCAATATCTGTAATCTCAAAGTTACATCATTGCAATCCCATCAAGTTAATTCCAATCTACCACTTTCCATGCAACCCACCATGAAAATAAAGACACTAAATTATATTTTTAATCACTGGGGAGTCGAGGGGCTCTAGGTCCAGCTACGAAGATGGCTGTCCGGAACCAAGAAAGCGACCCAGGGCCTCACCCAGTTTTTACTCAGTGGGGGAGTGGCTTGAGGAGGATTGACTGAGAATTGTGGGAATTAGGTGACTACTGTGAGTTGGAGCTAGGTGTGGGGCCTACATTTACCTCTGCCATGTGCACAGAGGATATGCAGAGAGAGTAATCTGCATTATATAGTATTTAATGTTTTGGGAAGTCTGGTGCTTCAGCTTTGATGTAGTCTTTCAAGCCCCAGGAAGTCATAGCCTCTATCTCGAGGCTCGATCCCAGCTGGCAGCGTGGAGCATTAGCTCTACCATCCTGTCTCCACCCGGCTCACGTTAAGGAGCCGCAGGCTTACCAGGGAAACACACATGCCACCTTCAAAGACTATCCCCAGCACCTCAGCTAGACCAATACGCACTGCTTAAGGCCAACTGAAGGATAAACAAAAGTCCTAGCCATCTCTGTACATAACAATACAAGGAAATAGGGTCAGGCTCAGTCAAAATGGAGATAGTCGCTCTTCTTTCAAGGAGAGCTGCTCAGGCGGTCCTCCACAAAAAACATCATACATAATCTCTGGCGGTGATAGTGTAGTAGTAGCCTCATGTTGCCACAGCTGAAGCTAAGTGAAGGCTAGGCAGGATTTCTTTGCACTGCTGTCTTCACCTGTGTGTAAGCTGCCAATTATCTTTTTAAAAAAGTTCAAAAGAGATGTAGCTATTGTTTAAAAAATTCAATATGTAAAGAGTGAAAGGCTATACCTGTCCTGTCTCCTCCCCAGAGGTACCTTCTATCATTATCATTACACTTATTATTGTGAGCCAATCAGGGACTTCTTGCATGCTAGGCAATTGTCCTATTACTGAGCTCAGTCACAGTCTAGTGATTTTTATTACTCTTGTTATCATTATTATTATTTGGTAGTGCTAGAAATTGAACCTAAGGCCTTTGCACTGAGCAAAGGGTCTCAGGGTCCCAGTACCCTGAATCTTTAAAAAAAAAATGTTTTGAGGCAGGGATGGTCTTCCTAAATTGCTAAGTGATCCAGACTGGGTTCATAATTACAAACTCCCTGCCTCAGCCTCCTAGAGTACTGGGATTATAGGCATGTGCCTCAATTCCTGGCTAGAGATGTGTATTATTAGAAGTTCATTTCACAGTGGGCTTTCTGAACTGTATGTGTGATCACATCCCACACATTCTTTCTGTTTCTCTTTACCAATGCATTACCATGGCAGGAGCACCACCCCACAGCTTTTGGTCCCCCCTCGTGGATCACCTCACATTCTGCCTCTCCACTCCAGGTTTCAGCTTTGCACCACGGTTTTGGCTTGGTCCACCTGCTGGGCCTCTGCATGTGCTGTTCCCTCTGCCTGGGGTATGCTTCTGTTCCTGCCTGATGGCTTTTAGGGACCTTGTGGGCCCTGGGAGGGGGGCTAGGCCACAGTGGGTAGTGCAGTCTCCTCAAGGCCCTGCATGTGGCAGGGTGCTGCCTGCCACAGGCATCTCTCCCTTCGTGCAGGGAACAGGCCAGCTGGGCTGTGTGTGCAGGTGCATGGTCACTTATGAGACCTAGAGCCGCATCTCCATGATGTCAGTGGTTGAGACGCCCAGAGGGTGGTCCTCATGGCAACGAGCCACTTTCCTGCGCTGCAGGCCCTCACAGAAGGTCGATCTCCACCTGCTGCTTTGCCTCACCCGTCATCCTGCGCGCTCTGCTCCATTACTCCTGTCAGGACCAGCCCCCCCTGGCAGCCTGGTCAGGAGTCGAGGGTGTGGTTTCCCATTCTGGGTGATCCGGGGCCTTGGTTTCTTCATCCAGGCAGGGCAGAGGTGAGGTGTGAGGAAGATAACACGGGAAGCAGGACCTCAGCTCCGCCTGGCTGCCCTGCGGGCCCTGGCGTGCGCCCTAGAGCAGGAAAGCCCAGTTTAGGGGGAATGAGGGTGACCGAGCTGTCCTAGCGAACGCGGTGGTGGGAGAGGGAAATAAGCAAAACGTCTACTGGTAGTTTTGTTTTATCTTAAAGTGGTTATCTCTGGAAATAAATCACTCTTTGTTTATGTTTGTTTCTGTTTTGAGAAAGGTCATGTGATCAATCAGTGAGCCCGGATTCCGCCCTGAGTCAGCCTGACTCTGAAGTGAGCGCTCCTAACTTAGGGACACACACAGGGACAAGCTGTCAAAGTAGAGCACACTGCTGGGTCACATTCTCATGCGCTTGTCATATGTCTGTCCTAGGGTGCCCCATGTGTCGCCTCAGTACTTCCAATCCATTCTTGTCTCCATCCAGAGCTCCCCCCCACCCCCCGGATTAGAGTGGACGTGACAGTCAGGTCCCTGTGCCGAGGGCTTCTTGTCACTTTGGAGCTAAAAAACCCAGTTCCAAAATAAATCCAAGACAGGGAAGAGTCGCTGAGACCTGAAACTCCTTTGAATCTCAGAGCTGAGTTCAAGCTGTACAGTCTTTCTCCTTGCTTCCTCTGCCCCCTCCATCCCCAGGAGCCCTCTCCCCTTTTTCCTTTCCCAAGCCCAGGAATGGCAGCTCCTTCCTCTGCTCCCATTAGACAGGCCTTCCCTCCTTCCGGCCCCAAGTTCCTCTGGAGCCATCACCCTGACGTCACCTTCTTCCCACCCACTGACTGTGCACCTGCTGACGGTATCTTCTGCTTTAGAATGAGAGCCTGGAAGGCAGGGACGCTGTGTAGGCTCATGTATCCCCAGTACCTGGCATGTTGCAGGTACTCGATAAGTATCTGTTAAATGAGTGGGAAGGAAGGAAGGAAGGAAGGAAGGAAGGAAGGAAGGAAGGAAGGAAGGAAAGAATGCAAGAAAGAAAGAAAGAGAGAGAAAGAAAAGATGCAATTCAAAATGTAAAAGTCAATAATATACAAGATAAGGACCAATAAGATAGCTCACTGGACTAAGCACCTGCTTAGACAAGTGCAGGGACTGAGTCCGGTGCCCATACCACTTGCCCACCCCTGGGTGTGCTGAGCTGGCCACCAAGTATGGACACCTGAGGAGGCTGATCACAGAAGTATCACTTTGAGTCAGAGCTGCATAGTGAGACCCTCTACAAGACACAAATTATATATATATATTAAAAAAGAATATGCAGTAGGGTAGCCAATCAGTCTCTGGGGTCCTGTAACCTCACAGCTCCCTCCCAGAAGCCTATGCTTCCTCCCTGCCTGCTTTCCTGTCTCCTTGCCTCCCTCTCTAAACACCTGCTACACAATTACTTGTGTAAAATGAAGTTGGTGGTTTTGAGAATAGGACCTTATTATGATGCTGAAATACATACACATAAAACTTGCCATTTTGCACATTTTAAGTGTGAAATTTTGTGGAATAATTGCATTCACAACATCGTGCAACCCTCTGTACTGTCTGTTTCCAAAACCATTTCATCATCGTCTATGTCCATTTAGCAATCACTTCCCTTTCTACCAGTTCCCAGTAAACTTTTCCCTTCTGTGAATTTGCCTATTCTGGACAGTATTTCATGTAAGTGGAATCATACGATATGTGTCATTTTGTGACTAGTTTATTCCACTTGCTGGCTGACTTATCCTACTCATGTGTTTCTAACATCTCTGAGGTCTCAGTATTGCATCTTGATATTGATTATCTTGCTTATTCGTGTTGAGCTTTTCCTGGCTCTTGGGAGTTCATCTGCATGTTGGGTATTTGGGTATTGCAAGAATCCAGTCTATTAAATCTGCTGTAGCCGGCGCATCTCACTGCCGCCCGGAAGGTGGCAGTCTAGGATCCCCCTTCAGCAGTCGCTGACAAGGCTAGGACGAGGCTGCAGCTTTTCCTGAGACGTGTAGCTCGCAGTGCAGAGGCTATCTAAAAGTTTTCCATTTTGCTAGGCTTCCCTTTCCTGCACCCCCTCTCTCAGCCTTCCATGGCCTCCTTCCACTGCCTGTAAACAGGGCCCAGGGTTGTAAGATGCACTTAGAGAGGAGAGAGGTAAGTGCAATGCGCCCATCCTGTCCAGTACTCCGGATCAGCAGAAGCACCTCCTGAACTTCTGTCCTCCTTTTTTTTTTTTGTCTTTTTGAGGCAGGGTTTCACTATGCAGTTCAGGCTGGCCTTAAGCTCATTTTGTAGCTCAGGCTGGTCTCGAACTCACAACAATCCTCCTGCCTCAGCCTCCCAAGTGCTGGGATTACAGGCCTGCACCACCATGCCCGGCTCTGTCCTCCTTTTACGAGAAGTGTAATTCATCTACTTGAAGTGAGAAGCCTTCCTGGAGGGCAGAGGTAGCTCTGGTGACAGGGTTGAATCCTCTGTGTATGCCGGGGTTCCACCAGATGCTGGGACGCAGGGAGGTGTGCGCTGGGCACCCCTGAGGAGCTGATGTTTCTCTTTTCACCTTACTCAGTCAGTGACCCAAAATGGGGTCCAACGCTCTGTCCTGAGCTCTGGAAAACAGTTTTGCTCAGTCCTTTCTTCTGGAGAAATAGCTGATTTTGCACCAAGATGCACGGATGTGTTTATAGTGTCACCTGAAACTCTTGGGTTTTTGTTGTTGTTGTTGTTGTTGTTGTTGTTTGGCTGAACCAGGGATTGAACTCAGACCCGTGCGCTTGCCAGGGAAGCGCTTATTCTACTGAACCATTTCCCCATCCCCTTGAAGTTCTTTATAAGACAAAATGAAAATATCAGGGAAAGTACTTTGAGGCTAACTAGCAAATAGAACAAAAGTGGCTGAAATCTGATAATTTTTTTTTTTTCTTTTCAAGTGAAGAAGCCAGTTTAAAATCAAGAATGAATAATCCAAACCTTTCTTAGGCAGGGGAGATGGCTCAGTAGATTAAGCGCTTGTCTGGCAAGCACAAGGGCCTCAGTTCAATCCCTGGTTCCGTAAAACACACACACACACACACACACACACACACACACACACACACAAAACCCTCTTATTAATTAAATATACAGCATTATTCTGTGCTATTATGCACTGAAGACAGATAGGAGCTGGGAAAAAAGTGGAAGAACACACTGGTATGGAAAAATAAGGACAGTAGGAGGGACAGGAGACACAGAGTGGGACATGGAGAGAAGGAGCCTGCCCAGTATCACAGAGAAAAAGGAGGAGAGAGAGACGTCCTCTCTGCAAGTGAATCCAGTACTAATGCTGAATGGCTGTCAGTTTATTAGCCAACACCAATGGCTTTTTAGGTGTTTCTTCATTAGGCTACAAGCAACTTTTGAACATTCCAGTACTTCTCAACTGGGGGCAGTTTTGCCCCCGTAGGGGATATTTGGCAAGGATTGGGGACATTTTGGGTTGTCAAAAAGAGGTTATGAAGCCGCGCGTGGTGGTGCAGGCCTGTAATCCCAGCACTCAGGAGGCTGGGACAGGAGGATTATTGTGAGTTCGAGACCAGCCTGAGCTACAAAGTGAGCTTAAGTCCAGCCTGAACTGCATAGTGAGACCTTGTCTCAAAAAGACAAAAAAAAAGGGGGGAGGGTTAATGTCAGGTGCTATTGGTATCTACAGATGGGCCTCTACAGCAAGGATTTATGGCTGGACACAGTGGCGCATGCCTGCCCGTAATCCCAGCACTCAGGAGGTTGAGGCAGGAGGATCTCCTGGTCTACATAGTAAGTTCAAGGCCAACCTGAACTACATAGCAAGACATCAAGACACTGCCAAAAAAAAAAAAAAGAATTTATCAAGCACAGAATGTCAACACTAGGGAGGCTGAGATTCCAGAGTAGTATGCTGCGGCTAAGCAATTCATGTCTGCGCTGAGGTGAATCAAAGGACCGATGTCCATTTGCCGGCCGGAGATGGTGGCCACTTCCGGTATCCTCCCCTCTTTTGGGATGCATCTTCTCCAGTCCCAGGAGTGCTAGCACATCCCTTGTCTGTGTCTCAGGGCACACGAGAGCGCCATCTCAGTGGCCATTTCCTGTGTACCATCTCCTGGGATAAGACCTTAAAAATATGGAACGTCTACACGGGGAAGTTTCGGAACTGGGGCGCCCGTGTGATTCTGATGCAGGGCCACGAGGGCTCCGTGAGCTCCTGCTGCTGTGCCAGAGACAGCGGGTGATGAACACGTGCCAGGCTCTGTTCTCAAGGGGGCCAGGCGGAGCTCTTCATATTTGTTTGGATTTTGCTAAGGCCAGACAAAGAGGCAATCTGCAGTGGTTCCAAGAAGGAGTGGGGATATTTTATTTATTTATTTGTTTGTTTGTTTATTTTTGCCATGAAGACAAAAAACTCACAGGCACAAGTTTGTTTATAAGCAATGGAAACTCAACCCAATGTGGATTCAGCAACAAAGGAAACTTGTTAACTCACATAATGAAAAGCCCAGGAGCAAGTCTGACTTTGTCAGAAACTCAGCTCTCCTGCCATTTTGCTCTTGTGTTTCCTCTCCACAAGGCAAAGCTGGTATCACGGATGGTGGCCCAGACCAGCCTCGCTCCGGCCACTGGTGATCCCGAAGACAAGCCCTCTATATCTGATGATACCAGTGCTTTCCCAGCAAAGACTCCCTGGCTCAGCTTCAGGTACATGCCCACCTCTGAGCCAATCACTTATCAGGGGATAAAGAGCTCTGATTGGCCAAGCTCCCAGAGCTAGGGGTTGGGGTCAGTACCCTCTGACCCAGAGTAAGCAAGAGTTGCTTTCACATTGGAAATTAAGGCGCTGTTTTCAGGTGAAGGGGCAAAGATATGAACAGGGACAGTGACCAGGAGCTGCCTTGTGTGAGGCAAGTACAGATGAAGGGGAAATTAAAAATTTTAATAAAAGCCTACCCAAGATGCCTGTCAAAACCAAGCAGACATGTCTGGCAGGCCTGACAAGGGAACACTTTTCCTTTTGTGTAAACCCCTGTCCTTAATGCCTTTGTATAACTGATGACCCTGCAATGTAAGTTAAAATGTAACAGGACATTTCTTCCTCTGTATAGCCCATGCTTTGTATAACTGATGGCCTTGTGATGTAACCTAAAGAGTAAACTCCCTTAGCAACCTAAAATGTCACCCAACCCTCCAATCACATATGCCAAATCTGCCTATGTACCTCCATGCTCACTTCCTCTTTAAAAGCCCCCAGGTGGAGCTCTGACTCTTGGAGAGATCTTATTCAGAAGCCCACCAGTGTAATAAACTGCCTGCTAAACCTTTTGCTACCATTCCTTCCTGTATTTGGTCTTTTTTCTGCTATCTGACAAGCCCCAGTGCTTCAGAGAGCCGGGAATCTACTGTGTCCTCCTCTGTCCAGTTGTGAAGCGGGGCTTGCTCCTTGTGGCTGGGAACAGGGAGAAGTCCAGGTCTGAGAAACAGCAGGATGTCTGTGAAGAATGTCGCTTCTTCAGAGGTACCCTGTCTCTAACTCAGTTCCCTAGTAGGTGCTCCACCCCCTTCTGTCCTTGACTTTTCTGTGCTCAAAGTCGGATACAGTCCATCACTAGTGTGCCAGCTGCTGTATCTGCAAATTTGCCTACTCACTAACATTCATGTGTCACCTGAGAATTGGCACTCGAGGCCCTCTTAAGGTCACTCACAGACACTACAGAGCAGCAAAACCGAGCAAGCACGCGTTCTCTGCTAAGGCTGAGCAGGATGACACTGTCTTCTTGTTGCAACTCTCCACAGTAAAGCAGCCTTTTTTGGGATCTATAAAGTAAAGGGTCATGATTTTGCATTTTTAAGCTTTAAATTTTTTTTTGTTATTTTATGAATAGAATCCAAGGCTTCAAGCACACTAGGTAAGCTCCCTACCATTGGGCCACAACCCCAGTCCCTGCCTTATTGGTGCTTTTTGTTGTTTATTTTGCTGTTTAAAATGCTTCTTGAGTGCAGTACTGAAGTGCTTGCTGTGTAGTGTTCTTAAGTACAAGAATGCAATGCACCTAATGGAGAAAACACTTGTGTTAGATACACTGGAGTTCAAGCATGAGCATGAGCTGTTGGCTATGAGTTCAATATTAATACATCAATGTCATCATGTGTGTGTGTGTGTGTGTGTTTAAACAGAAACACTCATAAAATAAAGTTCTATATTAATCAGTTGGAACCTAACTCTGCATTTCCCCAGGTGCATGAGTTCTACTTTGGCTGGCCCAACATCCACCATAATTCTATGGGCCCTGCCGGGCGTGGTGGCGCATGCCTGTAATCCCAGCACTCGGGAGGCTGAGGCAGGAGGATTGTTGTGAGTTCGAGACCAGCCTGAGCTACAAAGTGAGCTTAAGGCCAGCCTGAACTGCATAGTGAGACCTTGTCTCAAAAAGAAAAAAAAAAAAAAAAAAATTCTATGGGCCCTAATTTACATGCATGTCGAGAGTCCACTGTGATTGGCTGGGGTCACCAAGACACCCAGAAAGGGTTGCAGTGTGATCACAGTGAGCCACTTTGGCCTCACTGAGGATATCACACACACACACACACACACATACACACACACACACACACACACACAAACAGACTCTTCCAATACATCGGAGCTGTACTCCTGAGCCATTCTGGGCCATACCCCAAAGCTGTTCACAAAGCAGTCAGACAGACCTGGGTGTCTCCTAAGGAAGCTGGCACTCTGTAGGGGAGACAGGCAAGAACCAGCAATGAATCTCAACAGTAACACGTTGGGTGGGGAAACCACCCCAGGGGATGTGATAGAAACAGACCCAGGACTGGCCCATAGTGGTGGGCAGGGAGGGCTTCTCAGGGGGGAGGGGCTTGCCTTGGATGGAGGGGAGAAGAGGGAACTGTGATCAATGGACCAGCAAGGGCGACTCTAGGGGTAGGGCAGGGTCCCTGACAGCAGCCGTGCAGGGAGACAGATGTCACAATGAGATGTAGGCAGTGAGTTGGGAGCCTCCTCATGGAGCAGTCAGCTGAGTGTTTCTGATTGAAATTAAGAGACCCAACTTAAACTGGCTCTATAGTTAGAGATACATTACCCCACAGGACAAGAATCTGGGATTGAGTCATTCACTGTCCCTGTTCCAGGGACCTGGTACCCCATGACTTCTGCCATCCCACACTCACCTTCATCTATGCATGCTTGCACCCATGACTCTTGATCCCTTGTCCCCAAGGATGAGAGTGCAGGCCACACCTCCTTCAGCAGCACACATCCAGGGCCATGGGGCCAGTCTGTGTCTAACTAGGGTTTGGGGATGCAAAGAAAATTTACAACCCAGCAAATAAGCAGCCTAAAACTGAATATTAAACCTCCCTGTGGTTAAAAATCCTTTTGCACCCTCTCAGGTCATTCTAGATTCTCCCCTCCTTTGCTCTGCTCTCTCTCTATTCCTCCACCCTCGATTTCTTTTCATTACATGTGGCACTGTAACCTCTCATGTTCCCTGTCCTCCCACCATGCCTACTGCCTCACCTTCCTCCTTTCTCCACAAGAGAAAGGACACAGGATGACAGAGTTGCTGACACAGATGCCGTGAAGCCATGTCAGCTCCCCACCATTATCACGCACTGTGGGTCACAGTGGTGTACAGTAAGTAATATGAAGCCAAAAGCCCCCTCACTGCTAGGACCTCTGGGTGGTATTTTGATGGAGACCACTACAAAGTGACTCTGAGTAGGATTTAAAATTAAGCAATTGAGCCGGGCGTGGTGGCGCAGGCCTGTAATCCCAGCACTTGGGAGGCTGAGGCAAGAGGACTGTTGTGAATTCGAGACCAGCCTGAGCTACAAAGTGAGTTTGAGGCCAGCCTGAACTGCACAGTGAGACCCTGTCTCAGAAAAAAGACAAAAATAAATAAATAAATAAAATAAAATAAAATTAAGCAATTGGTTTTCCATGTTTACTTGTAAGTCTGTCCAAGGCCTGGGCCCCTTGTCTGGAGACGGGCAGTGTTCTCACAGTAAATGAACTTGTATGAGTCACTGGTCTCTGCTGAGGCCCATAGGGGCGTGTGATACTGTGACCCTTTAAAGAACAAGACAAGGCCACCTAAGGACGCCTGGCTCCAACCCAAACTAACTAAATAAAGATTGTAGCTGCAGGCACCTCACTCCTGTGGTGAAGGCCTTCCTGGGGATGATGTGGTTCTCTTAAATATATTACCTGGAGAAGTCCTTGTATGACTCCCAAGGTAATATATGCTCAGATTCCTTTACTTTCTTCAGTATCCCCCTCCTTTATTTCAAAACCAAATAAATACAGGTTGCCCAGAGAAGTTCTTTACCGTAGCCTCCAGAGGATCTGGAATCCTGCTAGAGTTTGATCCTCCCAGAGCCCTGAAATCACACCAGTTGTCTCCATTTAAGCCTGTACTGCTGTACACACTCATTTGGGAGATTGTGGGCCTGACCAGTCCACAACTACTAAGTCATAATATCAACCTGTTAGTATTTCCTATAACAGACCTGAAAACAAAAGCTTGAGGCCAGATGGAAGAATCACCCTTTATTTCTTTCCATCCTTCTGAACAGCACTTTAAAACATATAGGGGGCCTGCCGGTTGGCTGGGCCACATAAGGAGTCCAGGCCAGCCCGAACTACTTATGCAAGATCCTGCCTCAAAAAAAAAAAAAAAAAAAAAAAAGAAGTAAATAAGTAAATAATTAAGGATACATGGGCTCTTACAGCCTTTGCAGTACATTGAGCTCCATAGACAGCCAGGGCAAGTGAGAGCCAGACGGGCACTGGGCAACTCTGTACTTCGACAAGGAAAACAAGTAACATGGGCAGTGGAGATCCTAAGAAGCCAAGTGGCAAGATGTCATCATCCGCATTCTTTGTGCAAACTTGCTGAGAGGAGCACAAGAAGCACCCAGAGGCTTCCGTTAACTTCTCAGAGTTTTCTAAGAAGTTCTCAGAGAGGTGGAAGACCATGTCTGCTAAAGAAAAAGGACATGGCAAAAGCGGACAAGGCTCGTTATGAAAGAGAAATAAAAACATAATCCTCCTGAAGGAGAAACAAAAAAGAAGTTCAAGGATCCCATTGCACCCAAGAGGCCTCTTCTTCTTCTGTTATTGGCCAAAAATCAAAGGAGAACATCCTGGCCACTCCGTTGGTGATGTTGCAAAGAAACATGGAGGAATGTGGAATAATACTGCAGCAGATGGCAAGCAGCCATGTGAGAAGGCTGCTAAGCTGGAGGAGAAGCATGCAAAGGACATCGCTGCCTCCCGGGCTAAAGGAAAATCTGATGACATAAAAAAAAAGGACTCATCAAGGCTGAAAAAGGCAAGAAAAAGAAGGAAGAGGAGGAGGAGGAGGAAGATGGGACAAAGAGGAAGAAGATGAAGAGAATGAAAAGAATGAAGAAGAGGATATCGATGAATAAGTTAATTCTAGTGCAGTTTTTTTCTTGTCTATAAAGCATTTAAACCCCTGGACACAACTCACTCCTTTTGAAGTAAAAAAAAAAAAAAAATTGAAATGTAAGGTTGTGTAAGATTTTTTTCAAAGTGTACAGTGTCCTTTTTTGTATAGTTAACACACTACCGAATGTGTCTTTAGATAGCCCTGTCCTGGTGGTATTTTCTACAGCCACTAACCTTGCCTGGTACCGTACCGGGGTTGTAAATTGGCATGGACATTTAAAGCAGGTTCTTGTTGGTGCACAGCACAAATTAGTTATATATGGGGATGGTAATTTTTCATCTTCAGTTGTCTCTGATGAGCTTATATGAAATAATTGTTGTTCTATTAACTGAATACCACTCTATAATTGCAACAAAAAAAAACAAACTTGCAACTGTTTTGTCAACATTCTGAATGCTTCTAAGTAAATACAATTTTTTTATTTAAAAAAGAAAAAGAGCACATGTATCACCTGTCTTTATAATATGTATTCTATCTTAAATGTTGAGGAACAGGAAGTACAATTATTGCTCTTAAATGGAAACAGTAGGTGGTCTCTGCTGCCCTCTGAGCCCCTTGTCACCCTCCTTGCCCCATACCCCGGCCCAGTCTGGCCAGCCTCTTTCTCCAAAGAACCTCAAATGTCAGTTTCTACCAAAAGCAAAAATACCTGGCACCTCCTGTATCTGGGGATGCAAAGACTCACTTTCCACATTCCCCAGCAGCTCCGGGCACAGGCATCATGCCCAGCCTTCGCAGGCACTTTATGCTTGGAAATAACGCTCCAGTGGTCACCAATTCTGACAAATGTGATAGATAGTTTAAATCACTCAAAGCTAGTGTTTACCTTTGAAGTGGACAGAATCCATTTCTTGTCATCAGTCATTATGAGCCTGAAGAAAAATAAAAATTCCACAAGGGCCTCTAGAATAAATACCTTTATAAAAACAACAAACTCAGAGCAATCCTTTTGTCTCAGCCTCTCAAGTGCCGGGATTACAGGCGTACATCACCACACCTGACTTATATGTTCTTAAAATACATAGATACAATATTTTTTTTAAAAAGAGAACATAATTGTGGGGAGCAGTTGTAACTGGAGATTATTCACATATGCGAGGCTGGAGCAAGGCAAGGCAGGTCCTGAGAAGAGAAAGCACTGAAGAGGACCTACACAAACCAGCTGTCCCTGCTCCAAGAACATGTGGGTCCCAGGCTACCACCCAGGTAGCTTGCTCTGTAAGGTGTATAAATAAATGGGCGGCAGTGGTTGAGCAGCTCCTTTTCTCCCATCCGAAAGAGGAATCCCCTTCAGCTTTCTGTATTCTAACTCTTATCTTTATTTCTCCCTCCTCCCACTATCCTCCCCACCCCATGCCCAGCTGAAGAGAGCTGTGCTGGAGGTGGACATAAATACAATAGAATTAAGCAGGTAGTATTTACGTTTAATAAGAAGAAAACATACTCATTCTATGAAGCTAGCCTTACTCTGATCCCAAAGCCAGATACAGATATCTTGTGATTAAAAAAAAAAAAATTACAATGGCTAGAGAGATAGCTTCGTGGTCTAAGTATCAGTCTGGCAAGTGCAAGGACTGGGTTCAGTCCCTAATCCCACATGCTGTGCTGGGAAGGCTGAGACAGGAGGACCACTAAGAGTTTGAGCTGTTATAGTGAAACCCTATACCAAATAAATAAAAGATTTTTTTTTAATTCAAAGTAAAAATTCTAACAGCAGAACTTATAATGTATCTTCTTGGCAAAAACAGACACAAGGAGCAAAAGATTTTTTTTTAAATGAAGAAATCTTGCCTGCCATGCCCGCCTTGCCCTGGGGTGCACACTGAGATGGCAATTGAGACTGGGCATGGTGGCTTCCATGTAATCCCTGCTCTTGGAGGCTTGTAAACAGGGGGATCACTATGAGTCCCACCCAGTAGTGCGACACTGAACACCCTGTAGACACTTCACTAAAATACAAAATTAAATAAGTTATAGGAAAAAAGTGTGTAGGCTCTATTACTGTGTATCTTTTGTTAGTTTTTTTTTTTTTTTTTTTTTTGTATAGAGTCTCACCCTGCAGCCGACATTCACAGCGATCCTCCTGCTTTCTGCCTCCCTAGCGCCGGGATTACAGGCGCGCGCCACCACGCCCAGACTTGATTACCGACCCAGCGTACCCGAGGGCGGGGCCGGCACTGTGGGCGGAACCAGGGATCAAACCCTGGCAGGTGCACTTACCTAAGTAAGCGCTTAGTTCGCTGAGCTATACCACCGCCCCTATTACTAAGTATCTTTAAAAACACATAGATGGAGTTCTCTTTCCCATCTTGCAAGACACTAAAGAGAAGAAACTCAAAGCCCAGAAGGCTTCTGCCAGTGGTACTGGTAAAAAGAGTAAGGTCTAGAAAGCAAAGAAGTCCAAGAAGGGCAGCCCCATTGCAACTAAAATTCTGTCCTGGTTAGAGGTAGATACTCCCAGTCTGCTATGTATTCCAGAAAGGCTTTGTGCAAGAGAAGCTACACAGCTGATAAATCAAAGGTTGAGAAGAGAAAGGAGACAGTTCTTACTTCAGTCACAAAACCAGTTGGTGGGGACAAGAATGGAAGTGGCTGGGTGGTTAAGCTTTGAAAAATGCCAAGAAACTACCCTACTGAAGATGTGCCCCCAAAGCTCTTGGGCCACAGCAAGAAACCCTTCAGTCAGCATGTATGGAAACTTCAAGCCAGTATCACTCCCGGCACCATCTTAAGCATCCTCACCAGGTGTCACAGAGGCAAGAGAGTGGGCTTCCTGAAGCAGTTGGCCAGGGGCTTGTTACTTGTGACTGGGCCTCTTTGCCTTAATTGTGTTCCTCTACAAAGAACACACCAGAAATTTGTCATTGCCGCCTCTACAAAAATTTATATCAGCGAAGTGAAAATTCTTCAAGAAGAAGCTGCGGAAGCCCAGACACCAAGGAGGTGAGGTCTTCGACACCAAGAAAGAGAGATACCAATTTTCAGAGCAGCACAAGGTGGATCAGAAAGCAGTGGACTCACAGATTTTAGCAAAAATCAAAGCTATTCTTCAGCTTCGGGGCTAACTGTGATCTGTGTCAGTTTTTGCACTGACAAATGGAAGTTATCCTCATAAATTAGTGTTCTAAGTTTCTAAGAACCTAATGAAATGACGAATACATTTAAAAATGAATAAAAGCACATTAAAAAAAAGAGGGTGCACAAATATAATAGAATTGATTAAACAGAAATTTAATGCAAACCATGTCCTATGAAGCCAACAGTACTCTGATGTCAAACCCAGACAAAGCATCACATGAAACAAAGTTACAGGCCAATATCCCTCATCAATATAGATGCAAATATCTTCAACAAAATATTAGAAAATACAGATCAATACTACATTAAGTTAATTACTGACCATAACTAAGTGGAACCCAGGAATACAAGGGTTTTCAACATAAAAATCAGTGCAATACCTACCATTAACAGAAAAAAAGAGGAATCCCCGTGATCACCTCAGTAGACACAAAACAGGTGTTTGAAAAAAATCTGAAAGTGCTGGGGTCACACTACTAGATCAGACTCCTAGTGATCCGCCTGTTTACAGCCTCCAAGAGCTTGGATTACACGGAAGCCACCACCCAGTCTCAATTGCCTTTGTCTCAGTGTGTCCAGGGGGCAAGGCCAGCACAGCAGGCAAGGTGTTTTCATTTTTAAAAAACATTTCAGAAAGCTGATGGAGAGGCTGGGGAGATGGTTCAGTGGAATAAGTGCTTCTCTGGCAAACACAAGGGTCTGAGTACAATTCCCAGTTCCACAAAAAAATAAAAAAGAAAGCTGATGGAAATTAAGGAAGGCTAAATAAATGAAAAGACATCTTGTTTCCATGAATAGGAAAACTGAACATTTTTAATAAGAGGTTGATACTATCCAAAGTAGCCCGCAGAGCCAATGAAATTCCTACCATAACCCCAACAGTCTTTTTCACAGAAATGGCAAAGCCAACCCTCAAGTTCATAGAGGATTTAAAGGGTCCCTGGATACTCAAAACAATCTTGAAGAAGAAAAGCAAGGAGCCACATGTAGTGGGACATACCTATACTACAATTCTGTGAGGCAGAAGCAGGAGAATTGAAAGCTCAAGCCCAGCCTGGGCAACTTAGTGGGCCCTAAAATAAAAAGTAAAAGGGTTGGGGTATAAGTTTATGCAAAGGCCTTGGGTTCAATCTCTAATACAGAGTCTGGGGAGGGGATGGGAGGATGGAGGAGAAAGGAGGAGAAGACTTGAATTCTTCTCTTCACCACTTAACTATATGGATATAATGACAGCAATGCAGTAGAATAGCAAACCCATAAGTAAACCCTAACTTATGTGATCACTTGATTTTTAACAAGGGTGAAAAGATTATTCACTAGAAAAAAGACAATCTTTTCATCAAAAGGTGCCATGAAAACTGGATATCCAATTGCTGGGGATAGAGGTCAATGCAAAAAGTCCTCAGTTCAATAGCAATATAAAGAAAAGAAAGTAGCAACAACAAAAAGCTTGGAGAATAACAAGTGTTAGGAGGGATGTGGAGAAACTGGAGCCTTTGTGCATTGCTTTGGAGAATGTAAAATACCACAGCTATTATGGAAAACAGTTCGACAATTTTTCAAAAAGATGAGAGTGGGGGCTGGGGAGATGGCTCAGTGGAATAAGCACTTCCCTGGCAAGCACAAGGGCCTGAGTTCATTCCCCAGTTCTGCCAAAAAAAAAAGGATGAGAGCCACCCTATACTATGCAGTGATTCTACGGCAAGGTGTATAATCTAAAGAACTGAAAACAGAAATCTAAAGCAGATATTTTTATATTCACATTCATCCACAATATTGGTGATCCATAGTAACCAAGGGGTGGAAACAACCCACGTGTCCATCCATGAATGAATGGCTAATTCAAAAGGAAGCTCTGACATACACTATAACATGATTGAACCTTGAAAACCTTATGCTAAGCGAACTAAGCTAGTCACAGAAGGACAAACACAGTGGCACTTCAGTTCACAAACTTCATTTGTTCTATAAATTTGGAAAAGATGGTCGCATTTGTCTTTTGTGGAGGAAAGATGGCCGGGGTCATGTTTGTCACCTAATACAGTTTTCAAACAGAAACAAAATTTTGCCAAATTCTTCTATGATTTAAGTTGTTCACACAAAAAGAACAGTTGTGAACCAAAGTACCACTGTACTCTATGATTCTACTTCTCTGAGGTATTAAGAGCAGTCACATTTATATTGAATTTTTTTTTCTTTTTTTTTTTTTTTTTGCAGAACTGGGGATTGAACTCAGGCCCTTGCACTTGCCAGGGAAGCACTTATTCCACTGAGCCATCTCCCCAACCCCTATATCCTGGGATTCCTTTTTTTTTTTTTTTTGGTGGAACCAGGGATTGAACTCAGACCCTTATGCTTGCCAGGGAAGCACTTATTCCACTGAGCCATCTCCCTGGCCCCCAAGAGCAGTCACATTTATAGCAAGTGACTGTTATCAGCCAGGGGAAGGGGGTGAGGACATTATTACTGTATGGCAATGGAGTTTTTGTTGGGAATAAGAAAAAGTTTTGACTACAGATAGTGGTGATAATGACACAGTATTGTGAATACATTTAATATTACTAATTGTATGCTTATGAGTGTTTAAAATAATACATTTGTTATATACATTTTGCCACAATAAAACAATCTCCCAGCAATGATTTTTTTTCTGACCTAGTATAGTAAACTACTTTTACTTTTCCATTTCTTTTCCCAATAATACTTTCCCTGACTTCCTATACCCCTTAGGATATCCTTTTCTTTTATGGAGTGGTAGAACTAAATATTGTATGTAATGTGACACATAGCTCTGTTTTTATTGTGCATGCATACTTCCTGGTGTCAGCCAGATGTGATGATATCAAGCTAAATATAATTGTCAGCCAGATATGATGATAAAAAGCTAAATAGCATCTCCATGGAAGTATTTGAGTATGGGATACTTAACAATTAATTACTAGCAAGAGTGGACCACTAGCTTACAGGAATTAGCTTCTAGCTTTCCAAAAACATCCAAGTGTACTGAGCCTACAAGCTTGCTTCAGTAGACCAGCTGTTTGCCAACCAGGTCTTTCACTGTCATAAATTCATCAAAATCTGTGCCTGTCTAAAATGTCCACTCTTTTCAAACTTTCGGAGGCAGATTGAAAGTTTGCCTAAGTTAGACCTCTGTCTCTCAGGGACAGTTTTAAAGCACAGAGGTAAGGCCAACTTGTGATACTGAATTAGAGCCCAGATAAGCTACAGGATTTTTTTTTAAAAAAAAAAAAGAATGTTTTTCACTGTATGTATTTTTGTCCCAACCTGTACCCAATCATGTCATCATTTTTCTTTTGGCTCTTTGTGATCTATTCAAAGAGTTTTGGAAAAACAATATATAAATTTGTGTTATTGTTCTTTTCTCTGTTCTCATCCTCAATGTATTCCAAAACTTAGGATATAATCTTTTTGTCCCACACTTTAAAAATATGATTTTATGGCAGGCCAACATTTTAACATCTTTCTGTTAGCTAGAAATGACAACATTCATCTTGAGGGCAAGAGTTTAAGGAAGATGCTGCCTTCTTTTCTGTAATAGAATATCAAGTGCTTCTGCACATTTTGAGAAAGGTGAAAACTGTCCCCGAAACTGACCCAGCATCACGGGTAAATAATGGCAGGCCTTTCTATGGATGTGCTGGATAAAAAGTGTGTAAGCTGTCCAGTGACTTTGATAAGAAACTTGCAGAGAAAATGGAATTAGCCAAAATTTGCATTTGCACTATCTGTTCAATGTGCAGATAAATGGGCAAAGTTTACTGTAGGTGTAAGTAACCACCAGGATGTTTTTTATGTGTTCTGTAGTTCTGTTAAAATCTTCATACAAAGCCAGGCATGCTGCACACACCATAATGCCAGCAGTCCAGAGGCCGAGGCATGAGGACAGCTGTGCTCAAGGCCAGCCTGGGCTACATAAGTGAGTTCAAGCTCACCCCAAGTCACATAGAGAGCTCCTGTCTCTCAAAACAAAAAATCTTCATAGAGATCCAGAAGAGATTTTAAACTCTAACTTTGAACCAAAGTCTTTTTGATGCTGGAGAAAGAAGGACTTTTTTCTTCTCTGGCCACGGTTGTCCAAACCACTCTTCATACTGTAGAAAGCGTGACTGCTGGTAAAATCTGACCACTTTGCTCTGGGAGGAGCCAACACATCTGTTCCCCAGATTGTCTCCTTTGTTTCCCCACGGGACACTTCATTGCAACTGCTGAATTCAGAAATGCAATTAGCAAATACATTATTCAGTGTATTCATTTTTATTTTATTACTTTTTACAAATTTTATTAGCACATGTCTGCAGTACATAACAATTACATTCCTTCTGGGAAATTGGTACATTACATAACACATCTTCATTCTCTTCACTTCCTCTTCCTGTTTTCCCCTCCCTCTTCCTTCCATCTTTTTCCATTTGAAAAAGATCAGTCTCCCTACTTCCTTTTGTCGACCTTTTATTTGTCTCTTTAAATTATTTATACTTAATGGCCACGCATGAGCCACCACTTTGGAGAATGAAGCATGAGGATCACTGCAAGGTCAAGGCCAGCCTGAGCTACATAACGAGACCCTGTCCTCCCCTCCCCTACTGAAAAAAAGCAAAAAAATTAGACTTTGGGTTTCTGTATTAAGAGATTTTTTAAACTTCTGTGTCAGATTTATTCCACTTAATATTATGGCCTCAAGGTATGTCCATCTTCCTACAAGATTCAAATTTATCCTTCATGACAGAATAGTAGCCCATTCTGTGTAAATACCACATTTTCTTTATTCATCTGTTAACAAACAAGCCACTTTCAAAATTTAGCTATTGTGAATTATACTGCTATAAAAATGGGTATGTCAGGGCTGGGAAGATGGCTCAGTGCAATAAATGCTTCCCTGTCAAGAACAAGGGCCTGAGTTCAATCCCCGGTTCCACAAAAAAATGGGTATGTGCGTGTCACTGTAATAAGTCTTCAACTCTTTTGGGAAGATACCTACAAGGGGAGTGGCTGAGTCAAACAGAATTTCTATTTTTAGTTTTCTGAGTAACGAGTTTACATCCCCACCCACAAGGTAGCCACCACATCCCCAGCCTCATCAGCATTGGCTATTATTTGATTTCTATCTTCTTTTCTCTTTGCCTTTCTTTCTTTTCCTTCCTTTTTTCCTATTGCTGCTGTTGTTGTTGAGGCAAGGTCTCTTTATACCCTTCAGGCTGGTTTTCAACTCACTATGTAGCCCAGGCTGACCTCGATCCTCCTGCTTCAGCCTCCCAAATGGTGGGATTACAGGCATGCCCCACCACACCTTTTATTATTTGCTTTCTTTTTTTTTTTTTTTTTTTTTTTTTTTTTTTTTTTTTTTTTTTT
>PVKA01005397.1:0-45894 GCA_004027165.1 Ctenomys sociabilis | reverse complement strand
TATTTTGAGGAGTCTAATTTCAGAGTAGCGGTTTTTAAATTGCTGCTATAATACATTACCCTAAACAATACCATCTAAACATTTAACAACCAAACTTAATATCTCCAAGCTCCACAGGATAGAAATCTAGCAAAGTCTCACTGTGCTAAAATCAAGGTGTCCATAAGACTCCATTCCTTTTGGAATGATTATTAACTAAATTCCGTAGTTCACAACATTCACTCTTTGTTTTGTACATTCTATGAGTTTTACAAATCCATGCCATGCCTCCACTATGGCAATAGCATACAGAATGGCTTTACTACCCTGAAAATACTTTGTATTCCATCTATTTGTTCCTCCTCCTCTTCCTCAGTACCTTGATGACCACTGAACTTCTTGCTGTCTCTAGTTTTTCCTTTTCGAGAATGTGCTATACAGTCTGTAGCTTTGTCAGATTGACTTCTTCTGCTTATTATGCATATAAGTTCCTTTCACATCTTTTGGGGATGTGACAGCTTGTTGTTTGGGGCACTCAGTGATATTCCACTGCATTGATGTATCACAAACTTTTTCCTAATCAGTAACTTCCTATTAATCTTGTTTTAGGACAGAACCTTGAGACTACGGAATATTGAAGAAATTGACCAATTCCTTTGGTAATCAAGTACAAGAAGACCATGGGCTTAAAGGTGAAACAGGTTGGTACTGGGTCACATAAAGCCCCCTGAAGACTTTCATTAGTCTGTTACAAATGAATTTATTCTCTGAACAAACATGCATTGGACAACTGGGTATACACACATAGGAGTAAAATCCTTGCCAGGTAGGGGCTTAAATTCTAAGAGACAGACAAGGTGTATAGCTGCAAGGAAGATGTGCAGAAGTTACAGAGTGGCCATAATTTGAAGGAATTGGCTCAGGAAGAGAGAATGGGAGCAACAGGCTTGCAGTATATTAAAGGGCTTCCAGGACAGGTCACACTGAGAAGGTGGCCGTATGCAGCCCGGAAAGTGATAAGGGTGATCCAGGGTGATGTTCCAGGGATGAACTCCTCTGCTTGGGCTCGGCCCTGCTCCCGAGGCATCGAGCCTGCCTGGCAGGGTTAGGGTGGAGAAATGTGGAGGCATGGAGGAGAATAGGCAGCACCACGTGTCCAGAAAATGGCTCTATGTGCAGCTGGACACTGCATGAGCTCCTGTGCTCCAGCTGCAGACCCCGGCCGGGCCCCTGTCCCCCATTCCATGCAGGAGGCTCAGGAACTCACACTCTTCCAAGGCAAGTGGGCTGCAGCGAGAGGCAGGCCAGGACCATGAGAATGCTGATGCCCACATTAGCCAAGTAGAAACCTGTGTTTGTTTTGTCCAGCCTGCCTGCTTCTCACGGTTCTGTAAAAGTCAGGCACCTCCAGCCTGTCTAGGTATCAGCAGGTCCCCTGGGCTCCAGAGTTCTGCTCTGCACAGTACAGCAGACAGGGCTGGGCACTCCCCCATCTTCTTCACCACCAAGGCCCCGCCCTCCATTCCTGCTTAGCTTTGGAGGAGGAGAGGGAGCCGAAGCCTGTTCTCACCCAGTGGCATGTGGTAGCCACTCAGGGATCAGAGCCTCCAGAGCAGGAGCCTTGCTGTGGCCCAGCCAGGGTAGCTGGGTGGAGCTGGGGGCAGGCGGGGAACTTCACCTCCATCCCTTGTCCTCTGATGGCATCTCCTGCTCCTGTCTTACAATTTTCATGGCAGCACGAAGGATGTAACAGGCCTAGCTCCACCTTCGAAAGCGACAGCTCTTCTGAAATCTTCAGAAGTGTGTGTTCTGCTGGAGAGAGGAATAGTACTTGGCTCTAGAGACATCACCGTCCTCAGAGGAAGAGACCCAGGACTGACGGCCACTGGGCCCTTGGAGTGACCTGCGCCTTGGCCACTTGTCATGCAAGTTGTGGGGCTCTGCCTGGACCCTTCTCTGGGGCCCCTCAGTGGCTGAGTGACCAATCAGACCTGGGCAGGGGCCATTCCCAGGCCCAGATCCCAGCACCAGCCACTTCCTCAGGGCCGCAGCGTCTTTGGGGGTGAACATTTGGTTTTCATACAGAGTAAATCCAGATTCCTCTGGAAAATTCACATGCGTGTGACTTGTAGAAGCAACTTTGCTCTTCCTGGGCCTCCTGTCCTGGGGCTCATTCTGTCTCACGTTTGGAACATGGCATGGGCTCCCATCTGGAGTGCGCAGCTGTGCCCTAAGGTAGGTCCCAGGGGTGGCACCAGCGCTTCCTGAGGACAGGTTTGCCGAATGAAAAGGAAGTCACGAGACACGCCCTTGTGGATGATGCCAATGCCCTCTGGCTGCTGTGCTTCGGATCCGGTTTTGTCCCCTAACGGTTCAGGTGCTGGAAGCTTGGTCCTCACTGCAGTGCTACTGAGAGGTGGGGGAACCTCTGCAAGGTGAAGATGGCAGGTGATTAGTGATAAGAGGTGCTGCCCCAGCCAAGCGTTAATGGCCATCTCCTGGGAGTGGGTTAGGTATCAAGACACCTCAAGAGCAGACCGTTATAAAGTTGGGTCACCCACACGTTTGGTTTCCTCTGCACGTGCTGCTTGCTCTTATACATACTCCTGCTACGTGATGCTGTCTGCCATGTTGTGACGCAGCATGAGGGCACTCTGAGATGAGGCTGCTTGTTCTTAATCTTTCTTGCCTGTAGTACTATAAGCTTAAAAACATTTTTAAAAATAAAGTACCCAGTGTTATGGCTTGTGTCTGGTTGTCCCCCGCCCCCACAAAGCCTCATGTAGTCATGGGGTGGGGACTTCTAGAATTTGTGATTAACTCATGATCCACTGGGATTGTGTGTGATCCAAGGCTGGGATTATGGGTTTTAGTACTGCTGGGATTATGGGTGTGAGTCCTACACCCCAGCCTGGGGCAGAGAGCCTGAATATAACAGAGACAGACTTCCTTTAGCTATTTCTCTGTCGCATTGCTTTTGTTCCACCGCCATGAACTGCTGCTCTCTGCCATGTGCCCCTCTGCCTTGGAGCCAGCCAAGTATGAACTGAAACCCGCAGTAACTGTGAGCTAAATAAACCTATCCTTCCTTCGTTTTGGGTGTTGGGTATTTGTCCCAGCAATGACAGGAGAGTCACTAAGACACCTAGCCTTGGACATTATGTTAAAGTAACAGTAATGCCCCCAGGTGGCTACCTGCCCAGCACACAGAAAGGTCTGGATAGCCCCCAGGGGTGGTGATACTTTAATCACACGATTTTTTTTTTTTTAAATGTATTTAGGACAGGGTCTACAGGGTTTCACCACACAGACTGTACTCATAGTGATTCTCCTGTTTTCAGCCTCCCAAGCACTGGGATTATAGGTGCATACCACCATGCCCAGTCTCAATCCCCAACTCAGCATGGGGGGGGGTGGGGGGGGGCCGGCGGAGCTGGCACAGCATGTTGAGAATCAAACCCTAGCTGCTGCACTAATCACAGAATATTTTATGCTCTCTCCTCAGACTTCAATGTCCAGAATGCCATTACACAGAGGCAGCCCTCTTCTAGCTTCCACAGGATGTGTACAACATAAATCAATACAGAGTGAAATCTTCAGTTAACAAACATGGAAGGATAAAGCAGAACTCAGAGAAAGACTTGATCTCTTTCTTCTCTGTAAAATGTTCCCAGTAGGCAACTCCTTCGGCAACTCCTTCCTCAGGAATTCAGATTCTCTGCTTTCTTCTGGTGGGCCTGTGCTTTCTCCCTGATAAGGGAAACACTTTAGCCCTCCTTTCATGGGACTCTTCTCCCTTAGAGGACAGTACTGGACTCCAACAATGATAAAACAAATGGGATTATAAACAAGCTTCAACTAACATTCTGAGGTGCACACAACGTGTTTTCTTTCAAAGCTAAGTAGGCTTAGCTGCTAGGATGACTAACTGCCTTTGGATCACTTCTCTATTTCTACTTGCCTGACACCGCAAATTGTATAAAAAGGGGACCTGTCCTTGGCTTGAGTATTGCTAATGGCTGGGAGGGTGCACCATTAAAGTCTTCCTGAAAAAAAAAATCCCTTTTGGACTCTAAAATTTCAGTTTCTTAGAAATTCTATGACACAAGGTCAATCAACAAAGAAAGAATGACATTTTCCGTTGACAAACACGAAGGGCCCTGTTCAATCAATGTGGCTCACGTGAGTTCAATCAGAGGCTCCTTGGCCCACTATAAAAACTTGTGGGGAACTGATGTGCCCAGAATACATCTTAATTTCCTTTTTCTTCCCTCCCTCTCCTCTCTCAATCTCTGCAGAGACTTAACATTTCTCTCCAGAGGAATCTCCCACAGGAGTAAAGCTGAAGAGTGGCAGCGGTTGGCTTTGTGGATGCGCAGAGGCCCTCTGCAAAGCGCTGGGGCTCAGAAGCTGGTGGGCCCCAGGGAAGAGACTCCCGGGGGCAAGTGGGAGGCCCTGGGGAAACTCTCCCGACAGGAGTAAGTGCTCCGGGGCCAGGCATTCCTAAAGGCTTACTTAACTCAGAGGTGAAAGAAGGACAAGTGTCCGAGACTCTCTCTGGCCCGGGAAGAAGGGGCCCAATCGAAGTTCTGGACCCCAGGGACTGGCAAGGGCCGCCGTGCGGCTCAGAGGCCCCCTAAGGTCGCCGTGCTCCCCACCCGGGGGCAGCCTGGCCCCGCCGACGCTGTCCGATGGGGGTGGAGCATGGCCGCGGTTCTCTACGCCAGTTCTGGGGGACAAAACTGGACCTGACCCGAGCACCCTCTAAAGATAGAAAAATGCCAAATCTAGGCGGCAGATGTTACAGGGAAAGAAAATCAGATCCTCCGCCTCGGCCACCAGCACAGCTCTGATACTTCCTCCAACGTTGGTCTTTCACGCAAACCAAGATCTAAAGTACGCATGCGTCAGCGCCTGCGCACATGCGCGTGGCCCGTGGAGTAACTACTCATGGGGAATAGTTTCTCGCGGTACTCCTGCGGGCGGCGCCGTGGCTTAGTTGGTTAAAGCGCCTGTCTAGTAAACAGGAGATCCTGGGTTCGAATCCCAGCGGTGCCTCAACCGAGCGCAGTTAGTCTCGTGTAACTTTTGCCTTAATTTCTTTTTGTTGGGCTTTCGCACTCAAGTAAGTGCCCTTCCACTTTCACTGTGTGAGAGTGAGCCGAAGAAGTCACCTTAGCCCCAAGGCCTTTTGGGTTGCAAGGCTGTCGTAGGGGAGGAACTAACAAATTTAGCAATCCCCTTCCTCCTCCTGTCTCCGGAGCTCTAGCTGGGACGTTGAGGGGACCTGCCCGGCTGGCTCTTTACTCTGTGCAGAGAGGCTAAGAGAGCCGGTACTAAAGGAAACTTTCCCAGCGCCAGGAAGAGACGACTGTGCAGTCCGGCTTCGACCGTCGCAGAGCTAAGCTAAGCTTCCTAGTACCTGGTGCTTTCTTTCTCCTTTCACCCGCCAGTAAGCACCGCCACCCTACAAATGGGAGAGACAAGGAGGTCAAGGGCGGCCCAAAACGGAGCGGTGTAATGATCAGAGCGCTGAAGAAAAACAAACTCTTGGCCAGGGAGGAACAGACAGACAGGACTGTGGCTGGACCCTCAGGCCTGGGGTGTAGATGTTAATTGCTAGTACCTGCAAACACAGGGAAATGGACTCGCCCAGAGACTGCGTCCAAGGGCTTGAAAGGTGGGGAGGTATTAAGGTTCTTTAAAGATTCCCCAGCAATTCACGTGTGTCAAACCTAACAGGGCAATCCCACTGGGCTGGAGAAATATCAGATAGGGGATGAGATTGTGTTCTGAGTGCAAACAGATGCTCCTCGAATTATAGTGAGTTTACATCCCGTAAGCCCATTGTAAATTGAAACTACCTTAGGTGGAAAATGCTTTTAATACGCCCATCTACCCAATATCCGCTCAACACATTTACATTAGTCTGCACCTGGGCAAAACGATCCAACACAAAGCCTGTTTTATAATGAAGTTGCTGAATAGTGAAGAACAGAATGGTTGTATATGTACTCGTTGTTAAGTACATTTAGGAGTCCCATATGGGTGTTTATTAGACATGGGATGGAAAAACAAAACAGAATGCCCTAAAACTGGCGGTGTTGCTCCCCTGCTCATGAGGGAATATTGTAGGCCACCTCTCTAGCAGGGGAAAAGCTCCGAATGCAGTTGTTGGAAACCTAGTATTCGTTGCTGCACTTTTCAGATGCACTGTCACTCAGTTTTCTTTATTTTATCTTTTTTTTTTTTTTTTTTTTTTTTTTTTTTTTTTTTTTTTTTTTTTTTTTTTTTTTTTTGTCTTTTTGAGACAGGGTCTCCCTATGCAGTTCAGGCTGGCTTTAAGCTCGCTTTGTAGCTCAGGCTGTTCTCGAACTCACAACAATCCTCCTGCCTCAGCCTCCCGAGTGCTGGGATTACAGGCATGAGCCACCACGCCCGGCTTCTTTATTTTATCTTTTGTGATGCTCGGGGTAAAATCAAGGTCCCCCAAATGCTAAGCACATGTGTATCACTCAGTTCTGCACGTGAAAAAGTGGGGCTAATGGCAGGAGCTGCCAAACTGAATTGTCCTGAGGATTGAGTTATGTGCTTGTAATTTTTGTTTGCCACCAAGACCAATTTTTGTGTACTTGTATTTTCTAAAAATTTCTTCTAGCGTGTATCTGATTTTGTGAAATAAATTCATTCCGCTTCTCCAAAGCTGCCCGCATCTTGGTGGAGGCTTGTTCTTTGCTCGGAACCAACAAGAGCCAGTGTATAAACTGTGTGCTTTCCACTATTTCTTAGCCTGTTGGCTGTGTATGGCTGAATGAATGGTTTCTGCAGTTTCTAAGATCAAACGGACTGAGAGACATATTCCCATGTGTTCTCTCTAGCAACCTCACTTCTCAGCAGCTGGACTGTAGGAGAAACTTCCAGGTCCTTGTCTCGGTCCAAGAAACCAGTATTTGTAATCCCAAAGTTACGTTATTGGAATCCCACCAAGTTGATTGCGATCTACCACTTTCCATGCAACCCACGGCAAAAATGGAAGACACTAAATTATGTTTTTAGTCATTGGGGAGCGGAGGGGCTCTAGGCCCAGCCATGAAGAAGGCTTTCCAGTACCAAGAGAGCAACCCATGGCCTCACCCGGTTTTTATTCAGTGGGAGAGTGGCTTGAGGAGAACTGACTGAGAATTGTGGGAAGTAGGTGACTACTGTGAGTTGAGCTAGGTGAGTGGCCTACATTTACCTCTGCCATGTGCACAGAGGATATGCAGAGAGAGTAATCTGCATTATATAGTATTTAATATTTTGGGAAGCCTGGTGCTTCAGCTTTGATGTAGTCTTTCAACCCCAGGAAGTCATAGCCTCTATCTCGAGGCTCGATCCCAGATGGCAGCAAGGAGCATTAGCTCTTCCATCCTGTCTTGACCCGGCTCACATTAAGGAGCAACAGGTTTGCCAGGGAAACTCGCATGCCACCTTCAAAGCCTATCACCAGCACCTCAGCTAAACCAATATACACTGCTTAAGGCCAACTGAAGGATAAACAGAAGTCCTAGCCAGCTCTGTACATAACAATACTTGGAAATAGGGTCAGGCTCAGTCAAAATGGAGACAGTCGCTCTTTTTTCAAGGAGAGCTGCTCAGGCGGTCCTCCATTCTGACCCTGTTCTGTAGTGGGGTGGCAGGGAAGAACTGTGGGCCACTCTCCCTGCCTCTTCACTGAGAGATCAAGTGCGTCTTTCTCACGCGCTGCCAGCTAGTGTCCAGAAGAGGGCGCAGGCGATTCTTGCACAGCAGCGCTCAAGAACTAGGTCCAGAGCAAGGGAGTTCTAGTCACAGCCTCGAGTCCCCCATCCCCATGAGCTCTCCTACCCAGCCCGAGGATACTCCCCTAGTGGTCTCAGCAGCAGCAGGGGGCCGCTTAATTTCATTCTTGAACTCATTTGTATCTATGTCCCCCAAAATATAAGAATGTAATAATTTCCTAAAATAAGCTTGAGCGCGGGCGCGCGCGCGCGCGCACACGCACGCACGCACGCACGCACGCACACACACACACACACACACACACACACACACACGGGAGAAGTTCTATGCGTGTGCTGTCCGTTAGGCATCCACTGCGACAAGTGGCTTTGAGCACTGGAGATTTGGCTCAATTGAACTAAGATAGGCAATAAGGGTAAAATGTACACAGGACTTGGGGAACAACATAAAAATATGAATACAAAGTAATCACATTAATAATTTTAAAAACACAATTACATGTGGCAACAATGGTATTTCGGTGCAGTACAGTATTTGGTACAGTGTTTACCTGGCTGTGCCATAGTTTCACGTCCTGGTGTCAGATCAGGGAGAAAATGAAACCTTTCTTGCAATGGGTCTGCAATACACACTTCTCTTCTTTCACTGGCTTATCAAGGAGTGATAATATCTTATTGGTTTGTTTTCTAATTCTATACTTTCTTTTTGATTCTGTCTTCTCTTTAAAATAAAAAAGAAACCCAGCCCACTGACAAATCTTTTTTTTTTTTTTTTTTTTTTTTTTTTTTTGCATAAGCATGCCCTATACAATATTTTAGCATTCTTGGATTTCTTAATCTTCTGCTGCTCATCTGGAACACTCCTTGCAGGATGCACCTCGCTCGTGCTCAGGACAATACTGCTGTCCACTGTTCCTCCTCACTTCATAGAAAACAGCTGAGATAAACCTCACATAACACAGTTCAGCTGCAAAGCCAGGGCCTCGTCAAGTGGGGAGATGCAGGTGC
The DNA here is from genome assembly GCA_004027165.1 of Ctenomys sociabilis. Taxonomy (NCBI): domain Eukaryota; kingdom Metazoa; phylum Chordata; class Mammalia; order Rodentia; family Ctenomyidae; genus Ctenomys; species Ctenomys sociabilis. Next base: position 37,147 of record PVKA01005397.1, on the reverse strand, counting down.
AAGCTGACACCTTGGTTAGCTGCTCCAGCTTCACAGGGAAAGACATGGCTCTTTGGAGATACAGAATGTCATCCAGACAGGCTATGTGGGAACACTGTGCTTTGGAGCTGTACCTCTGGGGAAAAAAGGAAAGGGGTTTATCTGCTACATCTGCCGCCTACTAGTGTCACTGTTGAAGTTCAGTGCACAGGGCATGAATCCCTCGGCATGACTGGGTGTAGTCCTTCATCTGAGCCCAGAAGTGTGAGGTGAACCTTGGCATTGCCCCTAAGGGCATGGTAGAGGCCATCTGGACATTGTCCCCAGGGAACCAGGAAGCCATGGAAAAGTTTAAAGGGGGGGGGGGATATGATATTTAAGAAGATCTGTTGAAAGGGATGAACAAACAGAATGTAAATAGATAATTCCACAAATACATAATGTTGATGAACACAGAATGTACCAGAAGGCCCCTGACCTAGCCAAGCCTGAACACTGTGCAGTACGTGAGAAGCTGCAGAGGTCAGGCTGGGTGAGAATGGAAAACAGTTCTCTTTCTCAGTTCCTTTCCTAGCCATCAGCTGCCACCCTCATTTACACAAGAAATCCACTCATCCAACAAATATTTTATACAGCACCACCTATGAGCCAGGCACTGTTTTTGATACAGTACTGAACAAGATACACACACACACACACACACACACACAAATTGAAAGAACTGTTCTAGGCTGGGAAGAGTTACTGAGGAGTCAAGCCTCTCTCCAGCTACTTCCTCACACTGTGGAGGACAAGAGTAAAGCCAGGTCAGCGAGTAGGCTACTCCAGTAGTCATGCTGAAAAAGATGGTGGCTTGAAATACAGGTAGCGGAGAGGAGTTCTGAGTACATTTTTAAGGCAGAACTAAATCAACAGTGGGATGTGAGACAAAAAGTCAAGAATAACTCTGACTAGTATCGAGTCGCCATTTTCTGAGGTGGAACGATTTCAGCCAGTCCCTTCAGAGGACCCAATTTATAATTTCTAATCTCTTCTCTCTGTGATGCTGAACTTTGGCGTTTAAGCTCTCAGCCTTTCCAATATTTGTGGAATTATGCCCTCTGAGGTTTGAGTTAAGATGGTAATAAGCAGGGCATTCTTCATACTGTAACGAGTGATACTGAGGGTGAGATGGTTCTTTTTGACTCCCCTAATCATTAATCCATAAACATGTATTTTTCTTGGTATTGGAATTGAACCCATGCCGCACACATGCTGCACAGCGCTCCACCACTGAGCTACCGCCCTAAAACCTTTTAACTGTATTTTGATAGCATCTCGCTAAACAGTCCAGGCTGACCTTGTGATTCTCTCGCCTCAGCCTCCTGAGTAGCTGGTCTCACCGGCATGCGCTACCTATCGCCAGGCTCATCTCGTAATAATTACAAGGCTAGGAATATTTCTATATTTTTTAACCCGCTGTCAGTACTTACACAGGTAATTTTTCAGCAAGTTATTTCTTGCATGAATAAAAGTGCTGTCGCTGAGACCTTTTACCCACCCCCACTCTCTAGTCAGTCCCAGGATGCAAAATAGCTTTTCCCCGTAAACGAACAAACAAAACAACAGCGAAATGCTCAGAACCGCAGGCAAGCCCTTCCACGGTACCAATATAGGACTAGGATCTATATGCAAATATAGATATTTGGTGTTCACAATTGGGCTGGCTTGTGATGATGAATAGGAATTCAGACCAATAGAAGGTCGGAGTTCTTTTGGTGGGCGTGGCTTTGGAGACCCCACCCCCACCCCACCCCGGCCGCTCTAGCCGCATGGAGGACTCGCTGGTCTCGGCATACCCAACTTCCGGTCTGTCTGAATTCCGCTTCCCGTCTGACTGTGGTGTTTGAACTGAGGGTCACATTGAGCTGCTTGCTGCTTCAGGGGCGTATTTAGGTGAGTGTGAAGCCCTTGGGAACCTGAGACCCCATCCGGGAGGGCTGAGGAACCGGACCCCAGCTTCCTCGATAATGGGCTGAGGCTGAGGTTTTTTGCTGGCGGCGGCGATCGGCCTGAGGCCCTGCTGTTCCATTCTTTTGGTAATAGAGATAGCTAAAGTGTACTGTATATAGCTCTTCCTTAATTCCAGGCAACATTCTAAGCAACTGTTAGCTTATTTGAACCTCCTTCTATCTTCATTATTTAGGGCTTATGATTACCTCGTTTAACAACGAGGAAACGGGGGCTCACCGACGTAAGCGACTTAGCAGAAGCTACACAAGGGAGCAGGATTTGGATCCATTCATTGGGATTGCGGTACTTTTAATCCCCAGGTGCATGGGCTGGATTCTGCGGCTTGTTTGGGCCGAAGCCAGGCGTCTTCCCTCGGTGCCTCTTCTCTCCTGTCTTGGATGTTGGAAGGGCCGCAAGATAATCTTTGGGTCCACCCATACATACAAATATAAGGTCGAGATCTCGCGCAAAACTCCCCCAGCGACTGGGTCTGTAATCTGCTTCCTCACTTTCTCCTCACTCACTACCCCACTACTGCTCGAGTGCCCCACACATCCACCACTACCGTGAGCCTCTAGAATTGGACACTGGCCTGTGCACCTACCTCCGTGTGGCGCCATAACTCTCGTAATTCTCTGAAGTATAGACACTTTCTTTCACATACCCTGATGAAAACTGTCGCCCTTTCAGAGGTGTGTCAGAGATTTTCAGCGCTGGGTCCACAGAGACAGTAGTGTTCAGAGGATGTTAGTATTTGAATGGGTGGCAGAGGTGGAGAAGATCACATCCATATTTTTACCAGCCTGTGATCGAAATACAGCATTTCCTGCCATTAGGAACGGAGGGGGCAACTTCAGGAGTATAAATAGCAGCCGTGGCTTTGTCAGCAGGCAAAGTCACACTCATCTGCCATGTCATAGCCAGAAGTGTACTAAATACTATTTTTGCCCATGCTTTTTGAAATTTTGGTACTTAATAAATTATTAGCTAGATATAAGTGATTTTTGGTCATTCTATACAATTTAACATACTCTGAGATGTTAGGGATTCATCAGACCCTCCAGGAGTTTGTGACAATTAAGAACCTTTGTAGTGTAGGTTATGCCACTGATGACAGCAAACTGCCATTTGTATACTGTGTGACCTTGGGAAGTCTCTTCCTGGTGTGGATAACAGGATAGGAATAGTTCCTGCCTTTGAGAGTGGGTTAGGAATACCGTGGATAAAACAGTACCTGGCATGTAATAATCATTCTGTGAGCGTTAGCTGGTGGTATTTTGGGACCAGTCTTCAGTTCGCTATGGAGTTTCCCAGAAACCCTGCTTTGAGTGCCACACTGAGCAGGTACTCTTCTCGCACTGTGTCTGAATGTAAAGAGACAGGAGGTCCTAGCACAACCCATCCTACGTGTCCGTGTCCAGGCTTCCTCAGCTGGGCCTGGTTGTTTTGACTCCCTATGCTCAGGACCCCATTTTCATTGCTTCCAGGGAGTCAGCACTATGGCAGAAGACATCAAGACCAAAATCAAGAACTACAAGACTGCCCCTTTTGACAGCCGCTTCCCCAATCAGAACCAGACCAGGAACTGCTGGCAGAACTACCTGGGTGAGCAAGGCATGGTGGTGGAGGATGCACACTTTCCCTGGCGTTGCATCTTAGGACATTAACCTCCTGCCCACTCCACAAGGACCCATGCATCCTGGCATTTCTGCCTTTTATTCCTGATGTCCTGTCTCCGGAGGATTCATGAGGCTTATCACCATCATTGTTCAGGCTGTGGAATAAGGTTACAAACTTTGGTTCCTGTGATGGCTTTTTTAGAGGAGCAGGAAATAAGTAAATTACGTATAGCTAAATGAATAAACGTATGAAGCCTCTGCAACCATTATCCTTTTTAAAAAAAGAAAAAATTATTTATTTATTTATTTATTTTTTGGAGGAAAGGTCTACAGGGTGTTCAGGGTCTCACTACCAGATCAGACTCATAGCGATCCACCCGTTTACAGCTTCCCAAGAATCTGCAACCATTATCCATGTACAAAAAGTAGATATTGCCAGCACATGGATTACCAGTTTTGTGCCCTGAGTTGAACATAGTATTACTCCCCATTGGAGAATGACCCACCAACTAAGGTGTGCACATTTTAGTTTGAACTCCTGCATTTCTTTGTTTTCCTTTAGAACTGGGGATTGAACGCAGGCCCTTGCACTTGCCAGGGAAGCGCTGGTTCTACTGAGCCCTGATCCCTCCCCTGCATTTCAGTTTACCTCCTTTTGAACTTTATACTGTTCTGTATTGCTTTTTTTTTTTTTTAATGGTACCAGGGGGTTGAACTCAGGATCTTGCACTTGCCAGGTAAGTGCTCATTCTACTGAGCTATCTCCCCATCCCTATATTGCATTTGTGTTTAGATTTTTTACTGGTCTTTTTTTTTTGTTTTTTTTTAGATTCATCTGTATATGTCATTTTTCATTTTCCCGCAACTTACTTGATTCATGGACATTTGTGTGATTTCCATTTTGACACTTGTAGGAGTGGTGCCATTTAAAGACTCTTAAAATGTAATTTTATATATATTTCTCTAGGGAGTGTACCCAAGACTAGAATACCTAGAGTAATTAATGTTTTGTTTGGTTAGTTGGATGGGTGGGTGGGTATTTTTTTTAATAGGATTCTACTTTGAAAAGCCAGATTGTCTTCTTTGCCTTCCTCTCTGGGATGCCACCTCTTAGTATCAAGACCACTTTCCTCTTGCCTTGCCCTGTTTCTGGACTTTGAAAATTCCCCTGTCCAGCCCTCTTGTTTCCCTATTATTCCTGACCCCCCAAAATTTCAAACTAAATAGCAGTTCTGTAGGTTTACAAAATCACTTTAGTGAGCTGTGTCTAGCCCTTTTGGATACCCTTGAAAACCTGGAGAGAAAGAGAGAGAGAGTGAGTGAGTGTGTGTGTGTGTATGTAAATTATTTGTGAAATAGAAAATACTTCTGATTTTTTATCAAAAGTTGCACCCTGGTCCCATATTTTAAACCAGCTCTGCCACCCAGGTGCACTGAGATAGTGACAGATTCCAGACATTGTTGTGTACATCTATAATCCCAGCTGAAAACAAGAGGATCATTACAAGTCTGAGCTGCATAGTGATATACCAAATACATAAATGGTAAAAAAAAAAAAAAAAAAAAAAAAAAAAGTGTATTTCAACCTTTGTTCTGAGCTGATCCTGGCCCCTTTTGTTCACAGACTATCACCGCTGCCAGAAGGCAATGACTGAGAAAGGGGGTGATATCTCTGTCTGCGAGTGGTACCGGCGAGTGTACAAGTCCCTCTGCCCCATATCCTGGGTATGTCTGCCTGCTGGGGCCCTTGAGATACCAGGGTAGGGACACTGGAGGGCAGCGATTGGTGGCAGCTCCTCTCAGTGGAGCAGTCCCTCTGTGTGGACCTCACGCCTTTTCTCCTTGCTGGAATTGCTTCTCTTCCTCCTATGAGCCCTCAGCTAGTCAGGGTCTGGGGACCTGCCTGGGGCATCTGGCTGGATCTGCCTCACTCATGCACTGCTGTATCTTGTATAATCCTGACCTTTTTTATTATGAACATTTTCAAATTATACATAAAGGACTGGGGAAATAGCTCAGTGGAATAAATGCTTGCCTGGCAAGGGCAGGGTCCTAAATTCGATCCCTGGTACCACACACACACACACACACACAAAAGCCTCAAATTATACATAAAAATAAAATAATTTAGTGACCCAAAATATATCCATTACCCAAACTGAATAGTAAGATTTTTTCATATTTCTTCATGTGTTCCCTAGGGGATTAGAGTGGGGGATGTTAAACCTGGCCTCCTCTTATTTTATTTATTTTTGGATAGGGTCTCATGTAGTTTGGCTGTCTTTGAACTTGTGATCCTCCTGCTTCAGCCTCCTGACTGATAGGATTACAGGCATGTACCACCATACCCAGCTTCTTTGCTTTGCCCAAGCAGTCTAGAGCAATTCCCAGATAAGTTGTTCTACCAGAACACAGTGAGGCAATCATGTTTGTCCTGATCTGACAAGACCTTTTTTTTTTGAATCCCAAGGACCTCATTAACTATAAGACACATGGAGACATGTTGAAGACTTTAGTTGCTGGAAATGAGTGCAAACATTCTTCTTTTGAGATAGGGTCTCACAGAGTTCCCTGGGCTGGGTTCAGACTTGATGTCCTCCTGCCTCAGCATCCCAGGGTTCTGGAAATGTAAATGTATATTACTGCACCTGGCTATGTAACATATATAAGCCTGTGTAAGGTCTTTATTAGTATGTGTTTCTAATAAATAATGATGACATGCATTGTGAGGTGCTGGTACATGTGCACAACACATCTTAATTCTTTTTATATCCCCTTCCCTTCTCCCTATTTCCTCCATCTCCTGGCCCTATAGCCTGTGGAACTTTTTGGGTGTGAATGCTTCATAGTGTATATATTCTTTTGTTTTATTTTTGTGGTACCAGGAATTGAACTCAGGACCCTGCACTTGCCAAGCAAGCATTTATTCTACTGAGCTATCTTCTTGGCCCCATAGTGTATATATTCTGTTCTATGACTTGCTTCTATGTACTGTGTTTTGGAGCCTCTTTTAACAATAGCATAAAGATTTGCCTTGTTTGAGTAATTCATAAGTACTTTTATTTTACTGGTCCCCTTTTGATGGATATTATATTCTAGTTCAGTATCTTGGCATCTAGTGTGTACATTTTTGGGACTCATTTCTGTAAAACAAAATATGATAAGGGCATGCTTTCCTTCAATCAGTTGGTTTTCTCTGTCTTCCCTGGGCCTCCAGAATTTTTCCAGGGTAATGTTGGGTAACAGTACTGTGATCCCATGATGTCCTTCATCTAGCCTCAAGTCTGCAGTGGGGTACATTTTGGCCATGGTACCAGGAAGCAGGCTCCCCATTCTGGCGCTGTCATCCCCCAGTCTCCAGGGCCTGGGCCTGCCCGGACAAGGAGAGTGTCATGTAACCATTCTTTCTGCCCTGTTATACTGGATGTAAACAGTCCAAGCCAGTTGTGGTGGTGTATGCCTGAATCTCCAAACTTGGGAGGCTGAGGCAGAAGGATTGCCCTGAGTTTGAAGCCACCTGAATTAACAGAAAAAGATCCTGTCTCAAAAACAAGCAAAGGAATAAATTTGTAGCCTGCACAGGCCCCTTTATGCCCACCAGCCTGGAATTTATTCCCAAATACATTTTTTTTTATAAGTAATATAACTATTTCACAGAATCTTAACTAAGGAAGAGACAGAAAAATTTTCCTCATTTTCTTGTCTTAGGTGATAGCATTTTTCAGGGTTTTCTCTATTTTAATAAAAAAATTAAATCTAACTCTTAAATTTTTCTCATTGCTAAGACAAAATACCTGACACCCAAAATTAAGGGAGCAAAGGTTTATTTAGTTCACAGTTTTTAGATTTCAGTCCATAATCAGCTGGCTCAAGGCAGGGGTTACATGGCAGAAGGGCAACAGTTCATGGTGGTGGAAGATAGCAAAAGCAGCAAGCATCTAAACTGCTAGGATTAGGATGTTGCCAAACTAATCAGTGGACTGATTTAGCAGACACACACCCTTAATCCTAGCATCACACACTAGATCCAGCCACCTCCAAAAAAGTAAGGCCACATGAGGTTCTGCTCTAGATACAAACCGTAATAACTTTCAACCTAAGTATGGATATTTACTGAGGGCAAAAGTCAGAGGTGAAGTTCACTTTTCCTATAATGTAAGCATTTAAATCATTTTTTTCAATTCTTTATTTGTTGTTGTTGTTGTTTAATCTTTACATTCTCCTATAAAAAGAACACTGAATTTTTTTAAGAATCTTTTTTTCTGTTTTTTAATTTTGTGACAGGGCCACTCTAAATTGCCCAATTTGGGATCCTAGTGTTAAGATCAGAGGCTTGTGTCATAGTCTCTTAATAGTTAAAAGGTGTTCCATGCCCTCTTAGCTGTACTCTGTCTTTTTTCACTATTTATTTCTTAGATTTGAATGATTTCCTTAGTTTCCTTTCCATAAAATGGGACTATTGGAGAAAAGGATAACTTGCCAGGTCAGACCAACCTCTCTTTGCCCTTCATTCCCTGGAATTTTAAATGAGAACTGTGGACTATAAACAGTACAGTTCGAGTATGAGAGGTTTTTTTTGTTTGTTTATTTGTTTTTTACATAACTGGGGATTGAACTCAGCCCCTTGTGCTTGCTGGGCAAGTGCTTATTCCACTGAGCCATCTCCCTGGCCCAAGTATGAGAGTTTCAGGTGAGCCCCAGACATGAGAAGTTGTTCATCTCCAAGTTTCAGTTCTCAAGGAAACAATTTAAAACAAAAGCTGGGCATGGTGGTAATCTCAACATTTGAGAGGCTGAGGCAGGAGAATCACTAGTTTGACTACACAGACTTTTTTTTAAAAAACTGCCTGTTACACTGGTGTAGAAATTATAATGATTGGTAGTGGCAAGTGTTGGCAGAGTAGGTTCTTTGCCAGGGCATTGGTTCTATAAATTAGTTACTTTTCAGGTAGAATTTGGCACGGCTTTTCAAAATGAAAAAGTATGTATTTTTCTGACCTGACAATTCAGTATCTGAATACTATACAAAAATTTGTATGCACTGGATGTGATGGCATACACCTGTAATCCCAGCACTCAGGAAACTGAGGCAGAAGGGTTTCTGTGAGTTCCAGGACAGGATAGGCTACAATGTGAGTTCAAGATCAGCTTGAACTGCTTAGCAAAACTCTGTGTCAAAAAGCCAAAAAAAAAAAACCTTTATGTACAATGGTATCTGCTGCAGGGTTGTTTCTAATGGGGATCATTTATAAGATAAATGATGATATATTTAAATCCATTTCTTTACTCCAAATCCACTCTGTGTGTGTGTGTGTGTGTGTAAATTGCTATGTTCATGACACCATAGGCCAGCTCTGTTGTAAGCACCATGCCCAAACAGCTGTATTAAATAGAGGCTGTTATCAGTGTCCTCATTGTGTACAATTGGAAACTGAAGCCCACAAAGGTTGAATAACAAACCTGATGTCACAGCCAAGATGGCAGACCATCAGGGGTGTTCAGAGTTGGTCTTCATTGACCCGGCTTTTCTAGCAAGGAAATGTGGAAGCAGTGTTTATGTGCCTATAAAAATGAATATCCTGTCAGATGTGGTGGCACAGGCCTGTAATCCCAGCACTCGGGAGGCTGAGGCAGGAGGATTGTTGTGAGTTCGAGACCAGCCTGAGCTACAAAGTGAGCTTAAGACCATCCTGAACTGCATAGTGAGACCCTGTCTCAAAAAGACAAAAAAAAAAAAAAAAAATATGCATATAGCCACCTATGAGAAAGCCCATTAGCTGGGTATGGTGGTCCACACCCATACAGCCAGACTTGAAGAAAGAACATCCATTAGGAGGGGAGAGGTCTGGATTTTAAAGAAGGACTTCCCAGCCTGGCATGGTGGCTCATGCCTCTAATCCCAGCACTCAGGGAGTCTGAGGCAGGAGGACTGCAAGGTCAAGCCTGGCCTGGACAGCTTGGTGACTTAGTGAGACTCTGTCTCAAAAAAACATTTTTTTTAAAGAGAAGTCCACAAAAGAATTAACAGGTTCTTAATTCTTGGAAGATACTAGCAATTTAATACGGGCCTTTGCAGCCCATTTTATATGTGATCAGCCATAGGACTGCACACTGCACTCTGTTCGGCCTCCTTTTGCACCAGACTACATAGCTTGTCAATCCGTGCATGCCAGAAAACAGATCACCCTGTTATGTTTTTTCCTGGCTGTTAAGTATTCCTTTTATTCTGACATTAAACGTACCAGAGCACATCTTAGCTTTTTTTTTTTGAGTCACCCCTGATTCCCTGGCTCCTGGGACATTAATCACTGACCTAGCAAGCACCTGTGGGTTGTTTTGTTTTGTTCTGTTTTGGTGGGGGGAGGGTGTTGGTACCAACAGGCAGACAGACTCAGAACTTTGCTCTTGCCAGGCAGGTGCTTATGGCGCTGAGCTATCTCCCCAACCCAACTGTGGTTATTTTGTGACCAAATACACAGATGTGGAGTGAAGAAATGGAGACGCCCCACTCATCTTGTTGCCCCTCCAAAGAGTGATTCTGTCTGTCTTTCTGCAGGTCACAAACTGGGACGACCGCCGAGCTGAAGGCACATTTCCTGGCAAGATCTGAACTGACTCTACCTGTTTCTCTGTCCTCTGTTTGTCTCCTGGTGGTAAAGGGGGACCTGGATACATGATGGTCCTACCCTGGGACCCTGAATCATGACTTAACTCACAATAAAAGCTCTGTGGAAAAGTGTAAGACTACATGTGTAAAACTTGTATGACTGGGTAAGAAGCTGGGGTAAAATTGGTGCCCTGACCAGTAATAAGAGGGACTTCACAGTGATTCCCTTCTGTGTCTTTATTTTATTTATTTATTTTGGTCTTTTTGAGACAGGGTCTCACTATGCAGTTCAGGATGGCCTTAAGCTCACTTTGTAGCTCAGGCTGGTCTCGAACTCACAACAATCCTCCTGCCTTAGCCTCCCAAGTGCTGGGATTGCAGGCATGCACCACCACACCTGGCTCTGTCTTTATTTTATTTTAGTGAACTTTGACCACCTCTGCCAGGCAACAGGGTTATGTAAAATTGCTTCAAGTCCCTATATGTACTGTAATGATTTTTAACTTCTGTATTGTTTTGTTTTTCAGTAATGGGAATTAAATCCAGTCCCTTGCACTGAATTATACCCTCAGCCCTTTTTTATTTTGAGTCAAGGTCTTATTAAGTTACCTTTGGAGCCTCCTGCCTTAGCCCCCCCGATTGCTGGGGTAGCAGCCATTTTTACTTTCAACACAGGGTCTCACTAATTTACCCAGGTTATACTTGACCTGTGATCCTTCTGCTTATCTCCCAAAGTGCTGGGATGTATTTGTACCCCACTGAGCCTGCCTTTTTTCTTTTTCCAAGAGAATTTAAAAAGTAAAGAAAAAAAATAGAAATACGAATTTCACTAAACTTTTTTCTTAAATTCTATAGTAATTCTTCATATGGCCCTACTGTGTAAAACAGAATCCTTAAAGTAGTTGGAAAGCTAAGATGTGCTCAGTTTGCAGCTGTACTGCTTGTAGCTCTAGTTAAATTTACCTTGGTTTCTTTGTAGCACCATTTCATCTTTTCCCACCATTTGTAAACTGGAACTTCGCTCTGCAGCCTTGATTAGATGCAGATAAGGAGTTGTTTTGTAAGAGTCCTTCCTCTGTGCATCCTTATTTATTCACCCTGTGCCAGGTTGTCCCTGATACTGATAGCCAAATCTAATCCCTGGGAAAGGTGGTGGCTAACAGCTTGTCTTCTGGAACAACCTATTTTCTTTTTTTCTTTTTCCCTCCCCAGTGTGAATTCTTTCATGTATTTTATAGTAACTCAGAGTAGTGAATGCTTTTCCACATTTATCACATACATATTCTTTCTTACCAGTGTGAATTCTTCCATGGATTTTGATACCACTGGGAATGCTGGAGCCTTTTTCTCTTGGCTTGCATACAAAGCTTTCCACTCCAGGCTGAATTCTTTCCCTAAGATCATAGTAGGTCTTTCCATATTGCTCATATTGATAGGGATTCTCTCCAGTCTTTCTCTTCAAATGCCTCTGAAAGGACTGAAAATCACTGCAGGATTTTCCATGTTCGTTAGAATTACTTAGTTTCTCATCAAGTCCCACATACTTATGGTGCTTCAGTCCAGGGTAAGGTAAAACAAATGCGTTTACTGATAAATGCCCAGCCAGGGGCTTTCTACAAGGAAGGCTTGCAGCTGGCTTTGGAGCAGCCTGTTGCATCTCCACATTCTCACATGATGCCCAAAACAATATTTTTCTGTGTTGATTCCAAACTGTATTTTGATGAAATGGGGTTACTTTTTCATTTCTCAGATTTCTTAAGCAGTTTTTGTATTCTTCAATTTGCTGGTTGTCCCAGGTCATTCCTAAGTAGTCTATAGCAGTCATATGCATAAATGTTTCCCACATCACTTCTCTGTAGAGCTCCTTCTGCGATGGATTCAGCACAGCCCACTCCTCCAGGGTGAAGTTCACAAGCACATCCTCCAGGGTCACTGCCTCTGGTGTCTATGCAGCCCAGGATAGCTCAATCACAGGTGGTGAGACAGGGAAATATGAGAAGTCGAGAAATTTCAATCTGGGCCTTCTTCACACCATATTCTTCATCACAGGGTAGAATTGCTCTCCTGTCCACAGTCTCCATACTGAGCATAGCACTCACCACAAATGTGTTAAAGTTTGGTTTTTGACTTTCAACAAGTTTGCTCTTGAGCTCAAATGTGTATTTTTGGCTGAATTCTAACCAATTCATTGTGTGCAACGGTGGTCTCCTAGGATCGTTCCACTGCAGCTCGCAGCCAGTAGGAACCACAGAAAATAGATGGCCTAGTCCGGGGGTGCCGGCCACAACACCCTCAGGGTTCGCACCGCGCCGCCATCACACAGGAAGTCGGAACAACCTATTTTCTTGCTATTGGAAATAGCCTACAGGGTGACACTGTAAGGAACGGTTCATCCATGACACCTAAACCTTGTACAGATCCCTGTAAACCATGCTAAGGAGACCTAACTGTGCTGTGACCTGACCAAAACCTTGGCAGAATACCCTGTGATCCCTTCAGATGCAAAAGGACCTAGCAGTCTCCTACGGCATGGCCACAAGACAGTTTCTCTTCCACCTCTCTTGCAGGAAATGGTCACAAGACCATTTGTCAATCTCCCCTGGTCCAATTGAATCAGGACTTTCCACCCAGTTCTCCCTTAAAGTAGAGCTACAGGCCGAGAAGCTGCAGACTGAGCACATCTTATCCTTCCAACTGCTCAGCAGTGGATTAGGATTGCTCAAGTGAGGAAACTGGCATCCAGCCCCCATCCCTAGGTCAGAAGGCTGTGGGGTTTCTTTTTATGGTACCTTTATAAAAGAATTCAGGGGAGGACACAAACATCCCAAGGCATATGAAACAGAAAGGGGGTTAATATGAGGAATTTGTGTTTTGAGATAGGATCTGGCTGTGTAGTTCAGCTTGGTTTTGAACTCACTGTGCAGTCCAGGCTTTCCCAGAACTCAGTGATCCTTATGGATGTGTGCACCACCATGCCCAGCTTTATATCATTTATATTGACTCTATCTTTCTCATTGGTGCCTATTAGTCTCACATTGTTCATCTTGGCATCGTCTTGCAGGTGATGGATTATTTTATCCTGCATCCTAGTTTTTAAGAGATCCTTTCTTTTCACTAGCTGCACCAGCGTCTTCAAGATCTGAAACTCTGTCTTCACTTTTACTCAAACAGTTGTAGACTTGTGATTGAGATTTTTAAGTTCCTCTATATCTCTTTGACTCTGCTTCATGTGATCTATTTCTTTCATGTATTGCTCAAAGAATCCATCGTATTTCTAATCTCTTTTTTTATCAATGTCTTCTTTAGAGGTAGTTATTCTTTTACTGCAGAGTATTTTTTAGATTGGGTTTCCTCCATATGTGTCTGTATTTGATTCTTCAGATGCTATGAATTCAGAGATTTCTTTTTTGATTCAGAAATTAATTCTGGGGCTGGGGAGATGGCTCAGTGGAATAAGTGCTACCCTGGCAAGCGCAAGGGCCTGAGTTCAATCCCCGGTTCCGCAAAAAAAAAAACACATACAATTTAGCCGGGCATGGTGGCGCACGCCTGTAATCCCAGCACTCGGGAGGCTGAGGCAGGAGGATTGTTGTGAGTTCGAGACCAGCCTGAGCTACAAAGTGAGCTTAAGGCCAGCCTGAACTGCAGAGTGAGACCCTGTCTCAAAAAGACAAAAAAAAAAAAAAGAAATTAATTCTGCTCTGAGTTCCTCTTTACCTTTCTGCTGTGATTTCTTTGCTTGTGATGCTGTTAATTCATTTCAGCTGAGCTAGTGTCCTCTGCACTTGTCATGGGTAGGCTCAAGGCCTAAGATTGCATTTTACTCCTTGTCTTTGTCATTTCATATAGCACTGACCTCTGACCTTTGGTGTAGAGCTTTGATGCAGTTATAATCTTAGCACCTACTGAGATTCGGGTGCAGATCTATTAAGCTTGAGCTTATCCAGTTATGCCTGGCTTGGGTCTAGCTGTTGTGCTCAGCTCCTTCCTGCTGCAGCCCTTGGAAGTGAACGTGTTGTGCCCCTCTGGCACAACAGTGAACCTGTGGTGCCCCTCTGTTGTGCCTCTGTCCCAGGGAGCACAGGGAAGCCAGAAGCTCTCCCACACATTCGCCGGGCCAGGCTGGACTGGATCGGGAGTCCCAAGAGAGTCTCAGAAGTTCTCACTGGCTGGGTGGGCTTGGGGGCAGGAGGGTTGCAGGGGTCATGGGGGCACAGTAGAGTTTTACGTGGGTGCCTGAGTTTTGGTCTGGAGGGGTCCCGCCAGCAGCACAGGAAAGCCCATGCCCAGCTTTATTTTTTTTTTTTCTTCTTGAGACAGGGTCTCACTACACAGTTCAGGCTGGCCTTAAGCTCACTTTGTAGCTCAGGCTGGTCTCGAACTAACAACAATCCTCCCGCCTCAGCCTCCCGAATGCTGGGATTACAGGCCTGAGCCACCATGCCCAGCTTGCCCAGCTTTAATATGAGGAATTTGAAACAGTAAAACCTGCATTGACATCATTTGGATATAACATAGTTGTCTTCAAATCCTCAGTGCATTATTTTCAACTCAACATGACCCCACATTATATAGGGGTGAGTATAGCCTTCCCAGAGGGTTTTTGTTTGTTTGTTTTCTGTATTTAGGACAGGGTCTACAGGGTCTCACTGTGGAGATCACAGACTCATAGTGATTCTCCTGTTTTCACCTCCCAACTGCTGGGATTACAGGTGCGCACCACCATGCCCAGTCTCCATCACCCTCAGCACGCTTTGCGGGTGGGAGTGGCATGGCACGCCAGAGATCCAGCCATAGCCACTGCTCTGCCTAAGCTATCAGGTTGGCCTGCCAGGAGGGTTTTACATTACTTTCTATTTTTAATTTTTTAATTTAAAATTTTTTTTTAATTTTACTATTTGGTACAGGGTGTGTATACAGCTCGGACTCAGTGATCCTCCTATTTCAGCCTCCCCAGCGCCGAGACTACAGGCGTACACCACCACGCCTGCTCTTGGTGGCCAGCTAGCTCAGCGTGCCCGGGGTGGGGCCAGCACAGCATGTGGTACTAGGAATGAAACCCAGGTCCTTGTGCTTGCCTAGGTAGGTACTTAGACCCTGAGCTATCTCTGTGGCCCTTACTTTACTTTTTGAACACATTCCAGCAATAATAAGGAAAGATATAATTAGAATATCAGCGCGTTGTACTGCCATGTGGCTCGGGATATTGGGCAGTAATGGCTGCAAACATCAGGAAAAGGCAAAATTGCTATGCTGTCAGTGTTTGTGTCCTCAAAATTTCTGAAGCTGGGCCTGGTGATGCATGCCTGTATCCTAGGACTTGAGACTGAGGCAAGAGGATTGCTATGATTGTGAAGTCAGCCTGGGCTACATAGTGAATTGAAGGCCAGCATGAACTACATAGTAAGAGCCTGTCTTAAAAAAAAAAAAAAAAGTTAAAATCCTAACCTCCAAGATGATGGTATTGGGAAGAGGGCCTTTGGGAAGGGCTAGATCAAGAAGATAGAATTAGTGCTCTTTTACAAGAAACTCCTCCCCTTCAGCCACAGCCAGCAAGCATTGTCCATCACCAGAAAGCAGCGCTTCCCAGACACAGGAGCCACCAGCACCGTGCTCCAACTCGAGGACTGTGAGAAGCACAGAGCTATTGTCTATGAGCTGTCTCAGTGTTCCCATAAGGCACTTTACTATGCAGCCTGAATGAACTAAGATAACAAGCAGATATGCTGTGTCTCCAGAAATTACTTGCCACCACCTATAAAGTTGTGCAGAATATTTCAACCCTGAGTCTGACTGTACCTTGGTATTCAACTTCTGAAGGAATTGTAGGGGAATGTGTTTAACTGCACCATAGCATGCAAGTGGAACAAATGGACTCTGGCAAGTTACACAACAGTGACGTACTTTTTCCCATAAATATAAAGGTAAGGGGGGAAAAAAAGGAAGAATATAGATTAAACAGTACTTATGGGGTAAGGGTGTAGCTCAGTGGGAGAGCACTTACCTGAGACAAGAAGCCCTGGGCTTCATCCCTAACAGACACACACACAAATTTTCACACACTACTTTAAAAATTATCCAGATCCCTAAATTAAGCAAATTATGAAAATATGACATTTGTGAGACAAACTTGTACACTGACTTCATATGTTTTATGACAACATTGAACTTTTTTAGGCTATTATTTTTCAGAAATACTGAATATAACAAATTATGAAATATCCATAGATGGAACAAAGGGGAAACTTTCAGTGGTTTCCAAAAGTGCTTAGAGTGGGGTAGAAATTTCTTAAAATACATATCTAGAGAAGTGGGCTGTAGTCTGACTTTGCAGAAATAGCCAGGTGTTGTGGAGAATGCCTATAATCCCAGCAGCCTGGGGGGCTGAGGCAGGAGGATCACAAGGGTGAGCCCAGCCTGGGCAATTTAGCTATTTAGTGACACTTAAAAATACTGAAGTTCTAGGGATATAGTTCAATGCCAAAGCCCTGGGTTCTGACCACAGTACTAGCGTAGGAGTGCGGCCACGAGGACAAAAGAAAGGAAGGAAGGAGTGACAGATGGACAGGGGAGGAAATGCTACAGAACTGGCATGCCAGAGGCCCTTTTTACCTCCACCTTGTAATCAGGAATGAGGAAGCTGAGGTATAGAGAGGAACTGCAAAGAGAGGAAGGAACCTACTGGAGGGAGGAACTTGCTGGAGCTCTGTCAAAAACACATCAGGCCCTGTGCTCTTTTATAAGAGACCTTAAACCACAGCAAGCAAGCATCATCCATGCACCTGAATGTGCAGAAGCCACCGTCATCAAGAGCACCCCCAGAAGGTCCTAGGGAATCAGTGGGGTGCAGCCAGAGGGTCCTAATGCTCCCTAGGGAATTGTAAGGTATAGCAAGCTTTAAGGAGCATTCATAGTGCCTGAGAATCTTGTTTTTAAAATGCAGATTCTGGAGCTGAGGAAATAGTTGAGTGATCTAAGCATCTGCCTGGCAAGCACAAGGACCCGGGTTCAATTCCCAGTACCACATGCCGAGCCAGCTCTAGAACCAGCCAAAGTGGTGCATGCCTGTAATCCCAGCAATGGGGAGGCTGAGACAGGAGAATCACTAGGAGTGCAAACTGCATAGTGAGATCCTGTACCAAATAAATACATAAAAGATTTTTTAAAAATGCATATTGTAAATCAGCAGGTAGGGGAGGGGTTTGAGATTCTGATTTGCTAACCAGCTTCCACATGATGCTGGCCCAAAAACCACAGTGCAGCTAGCACTGGGCCTAGGACAGATCTAAAATGACTGCTTCCTGTCTGTATGGAGTCTGGGATACAAGCTAAATAACCTCACAAGAAAGAACCAGCAAAATGCAGGTGGTGGGGTGTTATACCAGAAAAATGCTATGGTTTCTTCAACATAGATGGGAAACAGATTGTGGATTTTAAAAGGCTTGAAATACAATGGTGCTTCACTCCATGGACTCAATTCCCTGCAGTTCTAGTCTCAACCAAACTAGAAGAGAACAGAATCAAATTTCCCCATAAGGTCCACCCAGAGCCTAACCTTTAAATTTGCTTTGGTTCTCATCCAGCTTGGCTTTCCATCAAAATCACAGAAAGAATCAAATTTATTAACCCAGGCACCATTGTACCCTGCCTTGAGAGTACAATTTGATAATGTATTTTTTAAATTTAATTTCTAATCCATACTGCAGGGATCCATTGGTTTCAGTATGATTGGTTTTACTCAGAGAGAAACGGTGGCAAGAATGGAAAAAAGACGAGAAGCCAAAAGCTGGCCTAGGTGGTGACTGGGCTGTCTGGTTGGCCAGAAGAACCCACCTGCAAAACAAAACAAACGGGCCAGGGATATAGCTTAGTGGCCTAAGCACCTGCTTGGCAAGTGCAAGGTCCTGAGTTCAATCCCTGGTACCGCAAAAAAAAACAAAACAAAAACCAAAAAAACAGACATTTATTTATGTTTGTAAAGTGACTTGACACGAGGTTATCTAGCGACAAATAGCCAACCTCAACTGGACAGGATGTTTATCTCAGTACTAGGTAGCTTGTTTGTGTTAGGCATTGAGGCTTAGTCCCATGTCTATACACCTTTGGTCAATTTTCCAGCTTCCAAGGCTCCCAATATATCTTCCTTTTTTGTCACGTTTTGTCAGAGATCATTGTTTTCTTGTAGTTAGAGAAACTGTATTTAGAGAAATTTTTAGAGGACCTTTTTATATTTGATGTCAGTCTAAAGATCTTAGGGATTTGAATTTAGCAATATAACACTATAATCTGATAGCCTACAACAGTAGAGAGTTATCAGTATAGCTAGTAATTGTTAGACATTGTTAGCTTGAGCCTTTAATAGCTTAGTATATTAATATGGCATTTTTATATCATGATTATATTTTTATTAGATGGTTAAGACTGAGTTAAAGCAAAACTTATATAAATGTATATTTAACTTTTGTTATCTGACAAGGTTAGTTAAATTTTTTTGAGAATTTATCATAGAACCATGTATAGCACCTCTTTTGCTAGTGTTAGCAATCTGGATAAGTTATGGCTATTGTTTGACCAATTTGTTGTGAAAGCCTGAAGGATTTTTTTTTGGGGGGGTAACTAGGTATTTGAAAGAAAGTATTATCATAATAACCAATCTTTGTTTTTTGGAATCATAGTTACACTTAAGACACCATGAAATTAACAATAAAGGGTTATCATATACATGTGTAAACCTTTGCTTCAGTTTTTAATATATCCAGAAAGTTGGGCAACTATCATTACTATCTTCTGCCAGAATATTTTCTTTTTTTTTTTTTTTTGTCTTTTTGAGACAGGGTCTCACTATGCAGTTCAGGCTGGCCTTAAGCTCACTTTGTAGCTCAGGCTCATAACAATCCTGCCTCAGCCTCCTGAGTGCTGGGATTACAGGCCTGCGCCACCACACCCGGCTTCTGCCAGAATATTGAAAAAAAAATATTTTTCCTCCTTAGAAGGCTCTATAATTAAAATTTCTAAAACATATACAGAAAGGAGGAATGCAGACCTCAAGCCCTGCCTGGGAACTTAGTGATTTAGTGAAAGCCTGTCTCAAAAAGTAGAAAGAGTTTGTGATATAGCTTAGTATGGGGGCTGTGGGTTCAAGACCCAGCTCTGGAAAAAAAGAAAATTAGGTTTGCCATCAATGTACACCCCCTTCATCTTGGAAAACAAAAGGAATCCCTTTTATGACTAGTAGAATGTTGATGCCTGATGGTCATGACTTTTTGCTTCTTTTGTGGAACTGGGTATTGAACTCAGACCCTTGCACTTGCCAGGGAAGTGCTTATTCTACTGAGCCATCTCCCCAGCCCCTGAATTTTTGCTTCACATATGACCTGAAAATACTGAGTTATCAAGTGCTTGAAAATTAAAGATTTTTAGCATGGCTATATTGCTTTGCAAATTATTTTTTAAAAATTATAAAATTCTTTTTCTTTAAAATTGTCTTTATTGGCCAGGCATGGTGGTGCGCACCGATAGTCCCAGCACTCAAGAGGCTACATAGGTAAAAGCCATCCTGAACTACACAGTGAGACCTACTCTAAACTAAAATTGCCTTTATCACATTTTTTTTTTTTTTTTGGCAGAACCAGGGATTGAACTTAGGCTCTTGTATTCTACTGAGCCATCTCCCCAGCCCTACCCTTTATCATAAATTTAAAAATCTATAAAAGTCTTTTTCCCATCCAAAGACTTCATAAATGTATATAGAATAGCAAGTTTTTTTTTAAAAAAAAGGTCATGTTAGAAATGGTCAAAGATGATCTGCATAGGTATTTGTCCTTCATGTAAGAATCAGTGAAATCTTCAAGCAGCTTTTTCACCAGGGTTGGTAAGGTCACTTCCAGGTCCAGAGTTTATAGTTTAAATCCTTCCACATAACAGGAACAAGTAAAATTTTTATGTCCCAACAAGGGATGGCAACTGTATAGAGATTACTCTCCCAGATGTATTTGTGGGTAGTGTCCCCCTCCCCTTTTGTATTTATGGCTTATTCTGTTTTCATCACAAGGCTTATTGGAAACTGTTCTGAATGTAGCATATTACAGGAATGTGGAGAGTAAAATCTAAATGCACTGAATCATATGTGACTCAAGTGTCGATGAAAGTGCCTGATTGGTGCTCATGAACGGGAATGCCCCAAAAAACTTCACAAATGAAGTCAAAAGAGTCACACTGCACGATGGACCAGGGCTGGCTGTAGCCCAGAGTAAGCCCATGGGGTTGGACTTGTAGGTTAATCGCAAGACGTAACCGATCCATTCTGACCAGCAGCCACCTTGGGGTACATTTTACTGTCAGTTTGGCACGTGAGCTCGGGCATGAGGCGCCCTCCTATCACACCTGAGAGCCGAGGAGATAGCTCAGTAGAATAAGTGCTTGCCTGGGAAGCGCAAAGACCTGAGTTCAATCCCTGGTTCTGCCAAAAAAAAAAAAAAAAAAAAAAAAAAAAAAACACCTAAGAGCTTCGTCGCTGCTTCAGATCTCAGCCCAAGGGATCACAGAAGCAGAAAATCCGTTCTGCAAATTATTTAAGCCAAAGCTTATAAATGCACTTGGCAGTTCGTGTACATTATTAATTTTCCTCGTTAGCCTTTAATGTAAATGTAAGTCAAGAGAAAAAACTTTTAAATCTAAGGAGCAGGTTGACGAAAACCAAATTATCTATTTTCACTGGAAAACATGTCGTGTCTCATTACCAAGCCAGTGTCTTTGCAATGAATTGTAAGCGCAGTGTTTCTTCGCCCACGGCGGCGTAGGCAACTGAAGAGTGTGGGCTCAGATTGAAAACAGATCCTGGCTTGCTGAGATCGTCGCCGGCGGCCACGGCGCTGTGCAGTAGGGGGCGCCATCGGAGAGAGCGAGAGCGCGGGCGCCTCGGAGCGCGGCGCGGGAGGCGAGGCGGGTCGCCCCGGGCCCTCGTCTATTGCAGAAAACCCAAAGCTCAGGTGGTGCCTCTGTTAGGAACACGGTTTGAGGACACCCGTTCTTCAAATGGGCAGAAACACACCCCACGTCGCGGTACACAGGGGAAGCGAAACTGGGGTTTGAACCTAGATTCCGTGTGTGTGTGTGTGTGTGTGTGTGTGTGTGTGTGTGTGTGTGTGTGTGTGCGTGCGCGCGCGCGACTGCTTTTCTCCTACCACGTCTATTCAATGTATCGCCTTCTCCACTCTCCCCTGTTTTGACAGGGGTGAGGAGCTGAACCTAGGTTCTTTTCACTGAGTTCTATACCCAGCCTTTCTTTCATTTTGAGACATGTCTCCAAATCGCAGAATTCCCCTGGCCGGGCTCCAGCTTCCATGCTCCTGCTTTAGCCTAAGTTCTGGTATCACAGGCTTTGTACACCACGCCCAGCTCCCCTCCCCTGTTCCAGGATCTTCTCCCTAAACTTCTGCAGCGCTTCCATCTCACCCATCACCTTCTCAGCCCCTGAAACCAATCCCCTGTGCCTCCCTCCACATCTCCCCTCTTCTCTTCCCCACCTCTCGCTCAGTCCAGCCCAGTCCTGCCCTGCTGCCAGGTCCTTGCCTGGGCTCCTGGGCTGAGAAGTGGAGCCACCTTCCCCAGGTCACAAAATGCAGAGGAAGCAGCTGGGAGATATAGGGATTCACACGAGAGTCTTCTGCTCCTAGGAAAACCCATTTCCTAGGGAAAGGTGTATCTAGTGGTGTGCTCACCCCCACCTTCCCTTCCTCCAAAATACCTGGGAAACACAAACCACACCAACCACAAATGCCCAGGTAACTGGGCAGTCAGTCGCACAATCTGGAATTTCAGGTTTATAATCACTTGAGGGTCAGGGAGCTCATAAAATCATTTCCCCCGCCTTGCCTGCCCGGTCTGTTGTCCCCTCCTTTGGGGCACCCTCCCTCCCTCCCTCTTTGATGACTGGCCCAAGGAGGGGCCCGGTCATATATAGGCAGCCACTGAGAGTGGGGCTGGCCAGAGAGATTTTAGGTGAGAAGGTGAGGAGGGGGCTCTGGGAGTCTGGGAGGGCCAGAGGCTGCAGGCAGACCAGCCTGAGTGCTGGTCAGGGCTGCTGGGGCCGAGCCTCGATCCTCTGCTGTGAAAGGGGTTGCTGCCAGGGTGTGGGGCACTGGGTACTTTGCAGAGAGCAGAGCACCCCTGGCAGCCAGGCTGTGGAGTGGAGACTGAGATCTAACTGGACCTTCCCTCCTTTCCCTGTCTCTGCCGGGCTTCACCTCGACTCATCTGTCCCAGGCAGGACTATGGCACCTGCAGCAGCAGCAGAGGGAGAGAAGGGGTCTCCGATTGTGGTAGGGCTGCTGGTCATAGGCAACATCATTATTCTGGTGAGACACGTGGCTCTGCGGAGATCCCTTGGGAGGTGTGCTGGGAGGTGGCAGCTCTGAGCTGGGGTGGGCGCTGAGGGCCTGGTACGCTAGCGGCTCCTGGCAGTCAGTCTCAAGGGAGAACGCCCTGGTTTAATCCTACTTCCACCTTTCCCCAACTGGGTGACTTTAAGGGAGAACCTGGCTTCTGTGTACCTCCTTTCTCCTCTGTAGATTATGTCCTCATTTTGTGCAGGTGGATGCTGGTATCATTAACATAGACACAGAGTGATGGTTGGACACCCAAGAGGCCCATAGTAATGCATGATAAGTGTCTTTTAATTAATATTGGTTTTAAAACTATGCAGACTTACCTCGGTAGCACACTTGTAATCCCAGACACTCAGAAGGCTGAATCATGAAGGTTGAAAATTTGAGCCCAGCCTTGGCAACTTGGGAAGACCCTATCTCAAAATAAAAGTTTAAAAGGGATGGAGATATAGCTCTTGTGGTAAAATGTCCAGTTTGAACCCTAGTAGAGCAAGACAGACAGACAGTGCTTGTACTTGGCCCTGGAGCCAGGCATCCTGTGTTCAAATCCCAGCTCTGCCACTTTATAGTAATGGGACCTGCAGCCAGTGACATAACCACTCTTGACCTCAGTTTTCTCCTCCACATGATGGAGATAAAATGGATTAGCTGTGATAAAATGGAGATAAAAAGGGTAAGCTGTGATAAAATGGGTAATTCTGTCATTCAGAATGACAAAATGAGTCCTTGGGTTATTGTGCTTACAACCGAGTTGAGCACACCCAGGTCCTACTTCTGTCGGCCAAGATAGCCTCGTGTCACTACAGCTGGTAGCAGCAATGATTCTCACACATAAAGCAGTTCCTCAAACCACTGCCTCGCTTGCAGCAGGTATTCTGAACAAGTGGTAGCATTGGTTGTTGCCAAAGTTCTCCACAGAGAAGCCATCCTTCCTGCTCGTTCCGCTGGGCCCACCAGATGAGTAACTGGATTTCTAGCTTCCCTGATATTCCTTTCAGAAAAATTGAAGCAAATCAGGACACATATGCCTGTATTCTTCACTTCCTTGCCACAAATGCAGCTTGTTCCTCATCCTGCTCTGTATTCCTAGTTTTCTCCTGCTCACATAGGCACTAGGCCCGTCTGAATGAGACCGTCTCCTGGCCTCTTGGGCAGCTGTGTGGCACACTATTGAGTGACCTCTGGTCCCCCTATCACAGTGCTGCAGGGACAGGCCTTGGGGATCTGTTTTTTCCCTGCATGGGACATGCAGCTGCGGGATTGCTTGCTGGAAGTGGACTTGCTAGAACAAAGGATGAAAGCTGCATTTGTCATTGTTGTGGCCAAAGCCATGAATCCCGCTTCAGAGAGATTGCATCTCCTCACCCTTGTTTTCTGCCACCCCTAGCAGGGGGGACAAGGGCTGTGCCGTTCATTACATGCCCAGTTTATGAGTGGGCCACTCTGAGAAGACAGTGGAGGCTCAGAAGAGGAAGGAACCGTTTCTAACCAACTGCTCCATCTAGCTATCAGGCCTGGCCCTGTTTGCCGAGACAGTATGGGTCACAGCTGACCAGTACCGTGTGTACCCACTGATGGGCGTCTCAGGCAAGGATGATGTCTTCGCTGGTGCCTGGATTGCCATCTTCTGTGGCTTCTCCTTCTTCGTGGTGGCCAGCTTCGGTGTGGGAGCAGCGCTCTGCGGCCGCCGGTCTATGATCCTCACGGTGAGACCCCCAGAGGGGGATGGGTGGGGATGGGTGGCCCAGGCAGCACTGCTGCAGTCATGGTAACAGTTACCCAAGCATGGGCAGCTACCCACACGGCACCTCCCTCAGGCCTCACAGGCTTCGCTTCGTGTCATTGTCCTATGGCCCCATAGCTTAGGCTCAGGTATTACACCCTTGTACAAAGAAAACAGATTCAGGGGATGGAGAGAAGCTCTGTACAGCTCTGCAAGACAACTCAAGTAGCAGGGCTAGGGGTTGAACCCCAGTTAGTTGGTCTCCACAGTGTGTGCTCATGAGTCCTGGCCAGTAACAACGGCACAACTACAGCTACCCTTTAATAGGAACTACCACGGGCCAGGAGTCAGATGGCTTGCATGTATTTGCCCCTTGCTGCCTGCCATGAAGAACTATGGTCACTGTCATCCTCACGACCCCGTTTGGCAGAGATAGAAACCAAAACTCAGAGAGGTGACGTCACACCAACAGCAAATGGCACAGCTAGTCTAAACTGAACAGCTGAGCGTAGTGGTACCCACAAGTAATCCCAGTACTGGGGAGGCTGAGACAAGAGGATCACTGTAAGTTCAAGCCCAGCCTGGGCTCCATAGTGAGACCTTGTCTCACAAAGCAACCTCAGCAAACACAAAAGCTAAACCACAGTTCTACTCCTTGAGCCCATGCTCTTAATCTCTGCCAACCCATACTTATCAATAACCTTGTAAAGTGAACTTCCTTGGTCCTCCCAGAACCCTCTGCAGTTAGTACTTTTTAACCCATTTACCAGATGGAGAAAGTGAGGCTGAGAGAAACTAATAGCCTCTCGCAAGTGGTTGGCAGAGCAGGAATGCTGGTGCAGCCTCTTCAGACACAAAGGCCATGCTGTGCTTCTCTCTACAGGAGGTAGGGGTAGGGGGCCTTTCAGACTCCCCACACTACTCATTCAGTAAGCAAATGTTGATTGAGCAGGAAACATGAGCTAAGCCCCCTCCCATCCCTCAGGCTTTGACATATGAGTATAGGAAGGGAGATAGGAGTGAGGGAGACCCAGAGCCCTGGCAGAGAAAGCAGCAGCCCTGGGTGATGAGTGAGCCAGGCGCCTCTCTACACCGGAGAAGCAGTTTGGAACAGGGCATCAGCCAGAGCAAAGGTCCTGAGACCAGGAGCCCAGCAAGGCTACAGCCGAGTGAGGAGGAGATGAGGGAGTGGGACGAACTGAGAGCCGAAAGGTGGGGAGAACACAGAGGAAAAGAGGAGAAGGGGGACAAGCAAGGTGGCTAACCTGTGGGCCTTGCAGGACTTGGCATTAGCCTGAGGAAGAATGGAGCTATGGAACCAGGTGTGGCATTAGCACCTGCAATCCTAGCATTCCTGGAGGCTGACCTCAAAATTTAAAATAAATGAACAGGGCTGTGATGTAGCAGTGCAAAGATTTTGGTTTTAATCCCCAGTACTACCACAGCACCCAAAAATAAAATAAAGATGAAAGAAAGACTAAAAAAAAAAAAAAGAAAAAGAAAAGGCAACTATGGAAAGGGTCCTCTTTCTCTACCTTCTTGCCTTTTTTCTTTTTTTCTTCTTTTTTTTTTTTTTTTTTGAGAAAGGGTCTCTTACATAGTTTAAGCTAACCTTGAACTCACTATGCAGCCCAGGCTGGGCTCAAACTCATGACAATCTTCCTGTCCCAGCTTCCCAAGCACTGGCTGCATTTAATTTTCAGACATAAAGATTTAACCAAAGTCCTTCTTTTAACTAGTTTAAAGAAAAAGAAAAAAATGAATGCTTGGCTCCCCTATTAGTTTATAATTAACAAAGACAGAGAATATTTTTAAAAATTATTACGGGAAATGCAAAACACAAAGCAGAGTGAGCGGCACTTGGAACCCAGTGGCCAGTCACTGGGTCTCAACCTCTGGGTGCGCCACCCCTCTGCCCAGCCACATTCTTCCTGAGGCACATTCGACACAGTGAGTGCTCTGCCCATCAATACTAGACCACACATTTCTCTGCGCACTAAGGACATCTTGTGAACGCAGCCAGCCGTGTTACGTAACATAGCCCCAGCTCTCACGTGAGCACTCACACCCACACCCACGCCCAAGATCCTATTGCATGAAGGGTGGAGGTGAGGGTGGGGGGACAGGTAAAGAATTTTCATGAGACAACAACTATGGAGCGTTCTTTAGCTCTCCATACCAAGGATGTGGCTGGCAAAATTCACTCTAGTTCCTTCATATCTACCAGTCCCACCCGGTATCGTGGTGCATCTCTGTAATCCCGGCACTTGGGAAGCTGAGGCAGAAGGATCATTGTGAGTTCAAGGCCAGCCTGGGCTACAAAGGGAGTTCAAAGCCAACTTGAGCTACGTAGCAAGACCCCATCTCAAAAGGATGAAAACAGAGCAAACCCTATCTACCAGTCCCCCATCTGTGCCTCAGTGCCGCAGTTGATATTGATCACCTCATTCACCTCTCTCTTCTCCCCTCTGATAGGCTCGGGCCCTAGCGTGAATTGCTAAAATCATCATGGTGGCCATCTAATACGGCCGATGCCCTTAAAACAAAGCCCATCTTCCCCAAGACCACCTTTCCCTTCTCCAATTTAGCCCAAGACATAATTTCCTTTCACCTTTCCCACCGCCTCAGGGAAGACCCCGCAGTCAGTTTCTCAGGTATATCTAAACATCCCCTTCAAACCCCTCCCCTGGTAAAAGGCCATAAAAGCCTCAGCCTCCCTTTGTCTAGTGGAGAGAGAAAATTCCTCATCTTTCCTCACATTCTCTCCTGTGTCCTCAAAGAAAATAAAGCCCCTTTCTCTTCTCCCTTCCGCCTGTTTCTCTGCTGCATTGATCACCTGAAAACACCTATCACTCTCTCTCCTCTCCCCGGCTCCCCAACCCCATTATGATCTTTATCTCTGAACATTTTATTATAAAATATTTTAGACATCCAGCAAAGCTGGGTGACTTAACCTGTCACCCAGAAGTGACCACTTACAACACCTACACCCTAGGCAGAAAGCCTATTTTCTTCTCAGGCCCACTGAGGATAGAACTCGGGGCCTCACAAGTGCTGGGCAAGTGCTCCACCACCCATTCACGCACAGCTCCATCTCTCAGTGGGATGTGGCGGCAGGCTGTTGTCCTGACTGCCGACCCTCCCATGTCTCTCCCCAGTACCTGGTGCTCATGCTCATCGTCTACATCTTCGAGTGCGCCTCCTGCATCACGTCCTACACGCACCGCGATTATGTGAGCAGGCACACAGGGAGGGCGTGGGGGGAGGGGTTGGCCGCCTCGCCCCTCCAGCCCTGCGGGCCTCTGCTCTTCCCAACCCCGGCAGATGGTGTCCAACCCATCCCTGATCACCAAGCAGATGTTGACCTTCTACAGTGCCAACACAGACCAGGGCCAGGAGCTGACCCGCCTTTGGGACCGCATCATGACTGAGGTGGGCACTGGGGCCACGGTGCAGCTGAATGCCGCAGGGCTTGCCTGGCCTGTTCCAAGCCCTGGGCTGCATCTCCAGCAGTGTAAAGAAACAGAAAAAAAGAAACAAAACAAGCAAACACACAAAAGACATGACTGAGGTGGGTGTGGCTTCCAGGAGGGCCTGCAGCTCTGTCTGTCCGCAGAGATGGACAGGGATCCCACCAGGCCCACTAGTACAGGAGGAGGGGCTTGGAAGGTGGCCACTCCCCGGTCCCTGTGCAGGGAGAAAACTTTGGTCACCACCATTTTCTGAGAGTGAACAGGCTCAGTAAGGGAAGGTCACTCGCCAAGGACCACATGATTGGTAAGTGGCAGAGCTTGACTTTGTATCTGGCATTCTAGATCCATACCATCCCGTGGCAATAATGATAATAATAGTAATAGCCATAACAGCACCCATTCACTAAGCACTGTTGAACGCATTCACAAAATTTATATGACTCTCACAACCACACCTTGAGGGAGATCAGCTTTTTATCCATAGGAAGCTGAGGCTAGAGGTGGCTGGCTGTCCTGGGGCCACACAGCTGATATGTCCCAGAACTAGAAGGATCTGAACCCAGGCCACCGGGCTCCAGACGCCACATTCTTATTCTTTTTTTTTTCTTTCTTTCTTTTTTTTTTGTGGAACCAGGGATTGAACTCAGGCCCTTGAGTCTGCCAGGCAAACACTTATTCTACTGAGCTATCTCCCCAGCCCCACCACATTCTTAAGTTCAGTGCAATACTGCATGAGAAGAGAAAGAAATTAAGGACTCAAGCAAAACTGAGGTCCCAACTCAAAGTTTCTCAGCTAGCCAAGAGCTGAACTGTGTTCGAAGAATGCTCAAGCCTGTTTTTCGTTTGTTTGGTTGGTTGGGTTTCTTTCTTTCTTTCTTTCTTTCTTTCTTTCTTTCTTTCTTTCTTTCTTTCTTTCTTTTTTGGTAAGGGTATTGTTTTGGTTTTGATTTTGCTATTAGGGATTGAACCCAGGGTCTTTACATTGAGTTACATCCCCAGCCCTTTTTACTTATCTTCAAAATTTTAACAGGGCCTCACTAAATTGCCCAAGCTGAGCTCTAACTTGAGATCCTCTTGTCTCAGCCTCCCAGTGTACCAGTATTATGGGGGTGGACCAGCCTGTGCTTTCATCATCCAGGGGCTACAAATTATACACCCACTGGGAGTAGGAAAATGGAGAAACCTGTCTTTTTGTTTCATTTTTGTCAGCAGAATTGTCAGGAATTTTTTTTTTTTTAGAACCGGGGACTGAATTCAGGCCCTTGCGCTTGCCAGGGAAGCACTTATTCCACTGAGTCATCTCCCTGGCCTCAGCAAAATAATTTTTAAAAACATTTAAGCCAAGCTGGAGAGATAGTTCAGTGGTCTAAGTGCCTGCATGGCAAGCACAAGGACCTGGGTTTGATCCCCAGTACCATATGCTGTACTGGCCCCATGCCAAGCCAGCCACCAAAACTGGGTATGGTGGTGCAAGCCTATAATCCCAGCACTGAAGAGGCTGAGATGGGAGGATCACTCCAAGTCTGAGCTATGTAGCGAGACCTTGTACCAAATACACAATAAATAAATAAATAGATTTTAAAAGTAGAAAGTGTGGGTTTGGTCCAAATCTCTCTTCAGCTTACCAGTCCTCGACAGGTTGGCTCCAGCTGTGTCCAAGGCCATCCCGGCCTCCACTTGCTGGACTGACCTTAGGTGTGAGACCGCCCTCTCTAAGCTGAGCCTTAGGCTGTCTCACTTTCACCTGTCTCTCCAGCAAGAGTGCTGCGGTACGTCTGGTCCCATGGACTGGGTGAACTACACGTCGACCTTCCGGGCAGCCACTCCCGAGGTGGTTTTCCCCTGGCCACCGCTGTGCTGTCGCCGGACAGGAAACTTTATCCCCCTCAATGAAGAGGGCTGTCGAGTGGGCCACATGGACTACCTGTTCATCAAGGTGCGCTCCTCACCTCTCCATCTTTCCCTTGTCTCTGTTCCCTCTCTGGTGCTCACTCTCCCACTGTCTGTCTATCTGTCTGTCTGTCTGTCTCCCCCAACCTTCTCTCCTCCCCTCTCTCCCTTCTCTTCCCCTGCTCTCCCCACTCTCCTCACCTGACCCCTACCTGACTCCTGCAACTTGTCCAACCTGTCCAGAAATGACAACAACAACTACAACAACACAATGCCAACAACAACCCACGTTTGATGAGCTTTTCCTTTACGCCACATGTTCTTTTCAGTGCTTTCCACTTTTACTTAACCATCATCAAGATCTTATGCAGGGGGCCAAAGAGATGGCTCAGTGGTATAAGCGCTTCCCTGGCAAGCGCAAGGGCCTGAGTTCAATCCCTGGTTCCGCAAAAAAAACAAAAAAGATCTTATGTGGTAAGGATTTCAGGGCCCCCATTGTACAGATGAGAAAAGTGAGGTGTCACTCACTAATTAAGCAGGAAGCTGGGATTTTATTTGGGACAGCCAGGCCCCAAAGAATTCTGGCTATGCAAGGCCAGCTCAGAATGAGGGAGAAGAGTAGGAAGGTAGACTCCAGTCAAGTGTAGGAGCACATGGCCATAATCCTAGCAGGCAGAG
This sequence comes from Ctenomys sociabilis, assembly GCA_004027165.1. Lineage (NCBI taxonomy): Eukaryota > Metazoa > Chordata > Mammalia > Rodentia > Ctenomyidae > Ctenomys > Ctenomys sociabilis. Next base: position 6,800 of record PVKA01005397.1, on the reverse strand, counting down.
GTAGAAGGACCAAAAGTTTGACCCTAGTCTAGGCAACCATAATGAGATCCTGTCTCAAAATGTTAAGAATGTTTTTTTTTTAATTTTTTTAAGAAGGACTGAGAAATAAATAAGTAAATAAATAAGAAGGGCTGAGGATGTAGCTCAGTGCAAAGAACCTGGGTTCAGTCCCCATCACTGACTAAAAAGGAAAAGGGAGGGCAGATAGGGAAAGAACTGGTCCCACCAACCCCTCTCGCCGCTTGAGGGCCCTACAGCAGCACACCTTAAGCTAGTTGTCCTGGGAAGGGGGCAGCAAGCCATGGCCGGGCAGGAGAGGGTGGCCATGCTCACGCCCGCTTCACCGCGGGGCGCACCCTTGCTGGTGGAGTCCTCACCACGGCTCTCAGGATTACGCCTTCACAGATGGGAAGCTGCGGCCTCGAGGGGCAGTCACAGTAGGCCCCCTTGCCTAGGATAGCAGAGCTGGCCTCCAGCAGTTGTCAGAGCATAAGCCCCAAGCCAGGGCAGGGCTCCCACCAAAGGCCCCAGGTGCCCCTCCAGTTCATCTATGAATGAGCAGGGGTCAGAACCAAACCGAACCCATGGGTTTGTGACAAACCCTTGCTCTTGGGTTCAGCATCACCTCCCAGGCCCCTGGAACTTCCCTGTGATGGAGACACTGCGTTGATCCCCTTGCTCAGGTGGGGAAACTGAGGCTCAGGGAAAGAAGTGGCTTCCCCAGGGGTGCACAGTGACTGGCCTTTGACGGCCAGCCCACAGCCTCCTGGGCATCTTCTCCAATCCCAGCTGTCCCCACCCAGGGCTGCTTTGAGCACATCGGCCATGCCATCGACAGCTACACGTGGGGAATCTCATGGTTCGGGTTTGCCATCCTGATGTGGACGGTGAGAGGCGGGAGCCTGAGGGATGGGAGGGGAGCGAGCAGGAGAGGGCTGGGCTCTCCCAGCTCACTGCCTTCTCCCCAGCTGCCTGTGATGCTGATAGCCATGTATCTCTACACCACGCTCTGAGGGAGGAGAGACAGAGCCACCCGTGCTCCGCAGCCTCTGGGCCTCCTGCTCCCTCCCACTGGGTCTGCACCCCTGCCTCGCCCCCTCCCTGCCCACCTCCCTCCTGTGTCTAGATTCTTATACCCCACCTGGCCTCAGTTCCTCCCTGGGCTCCTTCTGTGTGTCAGGCGTTACCAGTGTTCCCAACTAGTTTGGGATTGTCTGTCTAAGCTTTTGCAGACTGGGATTGCCATACAAGGAGGGACACATTCTGTCACAGTCACTTCCGTCCCCACCATCACTCAGTACATGACTGAGTAAGTATTAGATGCTCAATAAATACAGACCGATTGAGAATGGACGGTGAATTTGTTTTCTTTTGGGACAAGAACACTCCCAATGGAGGTGGCAGAAGCCTACCAGACACTGGAATGGTTTGGTTCACGTCACTGAGTCAGAAGCGTTGGGTTCAAGCATGTCTGGATCCGGAGTTCGGTCATCATGAGTCAGAGGCCAGCCTGGACAGCATCATGTGTTCAAGACCAGTCTGAACTACATAGGAAGTCCCTTTTCAGAAAGCCAAATAGCAATGATGATGTTGTTCAAGAGACTAGGGAGACACTTAGAGAAACAAAACTAATTTTTAATTTGCCTATTTAAAAATAATAAATTTAAGGGCTGGCAAAATAGCTCAGCAGACTAAACGCCTGCTTAGGCAAGCTCAGGAACCAGGGTTCAATTCCCCACTCCATTCCCCACTCTCAGTTGGGCTGAGCCAGCACTAAGACTGGGTATGGTGGTGCTCTCCTGTAATCTCAGCCCTGGGGAGGCTGAAAACAGGAGAACCACTGTGAGGCTGAGACCCTGTACTAAATACATTTTGAACTCAGGCCTTTGCTCTTGCAAGGGAAGCGCTTATTCCACTGAGCCATCTTCCTGGCTAAATACATTTTAATAATAATAATGATAATGATGAATTTAGAGTACAAACATTCCATGTTGTACTCCCCAGCATCTCCCCTCCCCACAGCCTATTCTAAATCATTAGATAGCTGCTATTAAGACTAGGTTAAAAAAAAAGAATGCAAATATCCTTTTTGGCCTTTCAAGGGCATATATATATATATACATTTTTTTTTCTATATTCCAATACAGGTATATATACGTGTTTACTGAAGTTAAACACTGTTTTTCCTCTGGGAGACTGAAGCAGAAAGATTGAAAGTTCAAGTTTAGCCTGGACAATTTAGCAATTTAGCAGGACCTTGTCTCAATTAAAAAAACATAAGTTTGTTTTCTTAAAGAAGGCCTGGGGTATGGCTCAGTGTAAAGCCCTTGGGGTCAATTCCTACTTCCAAAACCAAAACAAAGCAGAACAATACCAATTGCTCTAATGCTTGCTTCTCCATGAGCCCTACTGTGATTCTGTGAGTGAAAAAAAATCTGTGAATCTACTTAAATGGTCACAATATTTTACAGAGTAAATCTGTGTCACAGGACATCATAATTTTTGTCAAAAGTTAAAAAAAAAAAGAGCTGAATGTGGCAATGAAGTTCTTTCATTCTGATAATAATTATACATCCATATCCCAGGCTTTCATGAGGAGTAGGAAAGAGGGAGAAAGGTGGAATTTTTATGCCATAGAGTAGATAATAATGTAATGTTTGAAACAATTTTTATAAAGATCTTTTCTTACTTTTCCAAACCAAAAACTGATAAAGAGATTCCTAAAATAGTGAAAAAATATATAGATTTACTTCACAAATCAGATTGGCTTTTGTGTTTCGGTATTTTTGTTTTAAACCACTTAGACATGATAAATATCTATGAGAACAAACAAAAGTCCTTGTAGGCTAACTGGCCTAACTGGCTTCTCTGCAGTCCCTAGAATAAAATTTGTTCCCCATCACTAGGCACATATTTGACCAGCTGATAAGCATGTCAGAGAAATGGGTCCTATCGCCACCTGCTTTCCAGATAAGGTTGTCCTCCTTGTGAGCAAGCTCACTGTGACAGGCTGTGACTCAGATGCTCCAAGAAGCAAAGAGGCAGCACTGCTTCCGGCCAGCCCACCGCACTGAGCCTCAGTGTGTTCTTCTGTAAAATCGGGTTGCAGCAGTCCCTACCCACCGGCATCTGTTAATCTGAAACAAGGGACACCAATTTGAAAGCTAAAGAAACACTAGGCCTTTGCATCAGGGATTTTCTCCATACCTTTGTTACTAAAACAAAATAAATTGCTTCTTGGGGCTGCAACTATCTTGTGAACCCCAATTCCAAGGGGCCCTACCCGTTCTCAACACGGGGAAGTTGATTCATCAGAGTGACTCTTTCTTAGTTACTTGTCTTGCTGCTCAGATAAAATACCTTAACCCCGGGGGCTGGGGAGATGGCTCAGTGGAATAAGCACTTCCCTGGCAAGCACAAGGGCATGAGTTCAATCCCCAGTTCTGCCAAAAAAAAAAAAAAGATTGCTTGGGCTGGGGAGATGGCTCAGTTGAATAAGTGCTTCCCTGGCAAATGCAAGGGCCTGAGTTCAATCCCTGGTTCCACCAAAAAAAAAAAAAAAAAAAAAAAAACCTGATCCCCAAGGTTAAAGGACAAAAGCTTTATTTAGCTCACAGTTTGTAAATGTTTCAGTCCATCGCTAGCTGGCTCCAAGACAGGGTGACATGCAGAGGGCATCACAAAGGAGAAATAGTTCATGTCAGGCAGAAGGTAGCAATGCAAGCAAGAGCACAGTTCTATCTCTTATATCTTATTCAGTCTACTCAGGGAAGTAACACTCACACCCTTCATCCCAGGGACCCTGATCAAGCATTGCACCATGAATCAGTTCCAGTGTGACACTATAGGAGTTCCCTCCAGGTTCTCGCCTCTGTCCAAGAAGTCAATGTTTGTAATCCCAAAGATATATTATTGGAATCCCACCAAGTTAATTCCAATCTACCACTCCCAGTGCAACCCACAGTGAAAGTAAGGACACTAAAATATATTGGGGAGCCAAGGGGCCCTAAGTCCAGCCATGAAGATGGCTTTCTGGAACCAAGAGGCTGACCCAGGGCCATATCTGGAGATATTTATTCAATGGAGAAGGAGTGGCTGGAGGAGGAATGACTGAGAATTGTGGGAAGTAGGTGAGTACTGTGAGCTGAGCTAGGTAAGCGGCCTGTATTTACCTCTGCCTTATGCAGAGAAAGTAATTTGCATTATGCTATCAAGATAGTATCTAATGTTTTGGGTGTCTGGTGCTTCATCTCTGATGTAATTTTTCAAGCCAAGTCATAGCCTCTGTCTTGAGGCTGCATCCCAGCTGGCAGCGCAGAGCATTGGCTCTTTGTCCTGTCTGGATCCTGCTCACATTAGAGAGCAGCAGGTGTAGGTTACCAGGGAAACATGCACGCCACCTTCAAAGACTGTCAGCGGCACCTTGGCTAGAGCAATATACATTGCTTAAGGCCACTTGAAAGGATAAAGAGAAGTCCTAGCCAGCTCTGTACACATCAGTACAAGGAAACAGGGTCAGGCTCAGCCAAAATAGAGACAATCGCTCTTCTTTCAAGGAGAGCCGTTCAAGGTGGTCCTCCACATGACACACTCTAGATCCAGCCACCTCTGGAAAAGCACCACCTGTGACTGCATGAGACTTTGGGAGGACATCCAATCACAATCCACAACAGACCCAAATGTTGTTCACTTTTTCAAATCAATTTTCATTGTTCTGTTTTTGCAATACACAATGATCAGATTCATCATAGAGAATTGGTACTTGTACATAATATATCTTAATCCTTTTTTCCTATTTCCCTCTGCTCCCTTCAGCCATTCTGTCCCTCCCAATTCACAAAATTTTGTTTCCATTGTTTTCCTTTCATTCTTTTCTTTAAGCCCTATTCCTCTGTCCATTCTTTCTAGAGTGAGATGGAATCTCAGCACTGTGTTAATTTGCATCACTCAAATGACCAATAATGTTGAACATTTTTTCATATATTTATTTGCTACTTAAAATTCATCATCTAGATACAAAGGAAGAACCATTCTGTGTTTGTATAAACAGTACAGTTAGGATAAATATGCAGTACTTTTGTGTAATTCTATGATAAGAAAGATTTGCACTAATAGTGTTTGGACAGGATATCCTGTCTGCTTCTTGTACTATGGATAACCACTAGGAAGATAACAATGTAAAAAGTATTAATTATTGAATATGTACTATAGTTCAGCTTTAAAAAAAGATAGGTATACAGCTACATTCTCTTAAATCATTGATTAGAGGCATCTGCTCTGATAGTGTTTGTAGATAGAGTTATCATGTCTGCACCTTGTACAACAAAAAGCCACTATGAAAACAATGTGCAATGTATTAATTGTTGAATCTGTCCTGCTAATTTGATTTGAAATTGTCTCATTGCTATTTATTCTTCAATAAAATAAAATAAAAATGTACCTTGAGCCAGGCATGGTGGCACATTCCTCTAATCTCAGCACTCAGGAAGCTGAGGCAGGAGAATTGCTGCAAGTTTGAGGCCAATCTGGCTATATCGTGGGTCAAGGCTAGCCTAAACTACACAGTGAGACCTTGTCTCTAAACCAAACCTCAAGAAGAAAAGCAAGTAAAAAGGCAAAAGTACACCTTGACTTAGTACAATTGTCCCACATGTTTTATGTGCCCTTTGGCCTATTAGTCTGGTTTTCAGTGTATATATATATATATATATATATATATATATATATATATATATATATATAATAATTGGCTCTATCAGGTCTTATAAGATGGATTAATGAGTCTGATCCTGGGAAAGGAAAGGGGGGTTGGGGAGGGGAAAAAATGAAGGAATTGTAATGTGCTGTGTTTGCATACCAACCCACCCACAAAGATGACAAAGAATTTAATCAGTATGCACTGAAAACATGTAGCAATAAAAGTAAATAAATATTAAAAAAAAATCATCATCTGTGAAATAGCTGTTCATTTCAGCTGCCCATTTTTGGACTGAGTCTTTGAATTTAAGGGGAGATCTGATTTTTCTGAGTTCGTTATATATTCTTTAGTCCTTTGAGTAATAGTAGAAGAATTTTCCCACACTGTGGGTTGTCTCTTCATTCTCTTGGTCATTTCTTTAATATTTTCACCTATGAAAGTAAAGTCCCACTGGAAAAATTCATGTTTTCACCAACAGCAGCCAGATCCTGGGGCTCACATATGTTAGAGTTAATATGACTTGCATGGCATAGGGTCTTTTTGAACTAGGGTCTCAGGCATGGTTGGCAAGCACTCTACAGTTGCTCTATATCCCCAGACCCTTTAAATTCTTTATTGTATTTTGAAGTGGGGTTTTTATGTTGTCCTGACTGACGCTGAACTTTTGAAACTCCTGCCTCAGCCTCCAAATAGCTGGTATTATAGATGTGCATCATATTTAATTTGATAGGAGGTCTTCTAAGAATGTTTGAGGAAGCCTGAGCATTGGCTCAGGTGTTTAAGTGCCTGTTTAAGCAAAGCAGTCAGGCTCAGGATTCTGTGGTTCCATCCCCAGACCCTCATGACTTACCAGACCTGGCCGTAAGGCATCCTAAACCAGCCTCCCCCCACAAAAAAAAAAAAAAAAAAAAAAAAAATCCTTCTGAACTTTTAGGGCCAGGGAGATGGCTCAGTAGAATAAGCACTTGCCTGACAAGTGCAAGGGTGTGAGTTCAATACCCAGTTCCACAAAAAAAAAAAAAAAAAAAAAAAAGAATGTTTGAGAGGTGCATGTCTGTAATCCCAGCACTCAGGAGGCTGAGGCAGGAGGATAACCAAAAGT
>PVKA01005396.1:55583-91008 GCA_004027165.1 Ctenomys sociabilis | reverse complement strand
TTAACGTTTAGATCTTTAATCCATTTTGACTTTAACTTAGTGCATGGTGATAGAGCTGGGTCAAGTTTTAGTTTTCGGCATGTAGAAAGCCATGTTTTCCAGCACCATTTGTTAAAGAGGCTATCTTTCTCCCAGTGAGCTTGTGTAGCCCCTTTGTTGAAGATAAGATGGCTGAGTGTTTTCGTAGATGCCTCTGCATCTTCTAATCTATTCCTCTGATCCTCAGGTCTATTTTGTTGCCAATACCATGTTGATTTTATCATAGTGGCTTTGTAGTATAATTTCAAATCAGGAATTGTGATGCTTCCTGCCTTGTCTTGATTGGCCAAGATTGCCTTTGCTATTCTAGGTTGTTTGTGGTTCCAAATAAATTTTAGGATTGATTTCTCTATATCTGGGAGGTATGTTGGTGGCAATTTGATAGGGATTGCATTAAATCTGTACAGCAATTTTGGGAGTATGGCCATCTTCACGATGTTGGATCTTCCTATCCAGGAGCATGGAATATCTTTCCATTTTCTTGCAGGCTCATATTGTTCAAACTCAAAAACATTCTTATGAATTAAAAAAATACCTATTTACCTGTAATGTTAGACTATCTAGACATCCTTCCACATACAGTGTTGTCATTTCAGAGGTCAGATTTGGACCTGTAGTTTTCACTTAATGTAGTAATCAAAAATAAAACCTCATATGTCACTCAGGTTTAGGTTTGAGTAGAAAGAACTATTAAAAGTATAGTGGCTTATAAATACTGGAAGTCTGGGGGACTGGCTCTGACCCAGTGACTCCACAAAGACTATTCTCACCATAAGAGAAGGTTAGAGGCTGTACCTCAATTTCCACAATGGGCCCCGCTGGGAGAGAGCTGTACAAGGCACTGACACTACTGCTCTTCCGAGAGCATGTGTGAGCAAAAGTTGCCAGTACTACACAAGTGTGCTTTCCCCTTCCTCCAAGACCCTTTGTCTTTTTCTTTTCTTCTTCTTCTTCTTTTTTTTTTCTCTTAATTTATGTATTTGGTACAGAATCTCACTACATAGCTTAGACTCGTAGTGATCCTCCTGTTCTGAGCTTCTCCAGTGCTGGGATTACAGCCATGCACTATGATGCCCGGACTTGTTCCCCCGGCCCAGCGTGCAACGCAGCATGCAAGACCAAGGATCGAACCGTGGTCCCTCACCTTCCCTGAGCAACCACTTAATCCTCTGAGTTATCTTGCCAGCTGCAAGACCCTTGTTTTTGGGAAAGTAAGAGCTCAGTCAATTATAGTGGGGCAGCTGTGCCTCTGACCCATGTTTGCAGAGCAGGGAAGTCCTCTGAGGAAGGAAGAATGGGAGGGGTTGACAAATGGCGGCCAAATGAGATGGGAGCTCAAGTCTGATCAAAGAGAGGGTGGTGATGGGACCTGCGTGGGAGGTATTTACATCAAACAGGGGCTTATGTTGCCCCAGGACAGGGTTGTGTGCTTTTATTCTCACAGCAGAAAAGATAGTGTGAAGAAAGAAGCTCCTCTGTAAAGTTTGGTGTCTATTTCCTCATTATTTTCCTTTGTGCATCAGCATTTGAAAGAGAAAAGCTTGATTGCAATCCTATGGCAGAGTTTAGCTTCTCATGGCCTAAATTCTTCAACATTTTGAGCATTGTATTCTATCTCAGTTTCTCTCTCTCTCTCTCTCTCTCTCTCTCTCTCTCTCTCTCTCTCTCTCTCTCTCTCTCACTGATCTAATGGAATTAGTATACATAGCCCACAGTGCAAACGAACTGCAAGAGAGAGAAAGAAAACAGTGTTTCCTGACTTAGTTTTTTGGACTTTGTGCGCAACAGATAACTAAAGAAGGAAATAAATTATTTAGGTGAGAAATCATGCTGACAACATGAAGAATATAAATACAACAGGCTATCTCCAATTATAGGAGAATCAATTTCTGTTTTCACTTAGGAAAACAAACAAGAATCTCTTTTGTTTTTAGAAGATGCTTTATCAGTTATGACATGGGCTATGAAACAAATGCTCTCTGCCAGTTATCCTCTCAGAAGCTACCACAAAACAAGAATAATAACAACCATGCCAGAATTACAGGTGCCCACTTTTATCTTTGATCAAGCCAGGAAGCATCTGAAACTACAGTCTGTAACACAGGAAAATGGAAAGTGTAAGAGTGAACATCTAGCCATTCTGCAGATCAAAGGTAGGTCAAATTTTAAAGTGTTTATGTGGAGTATGGGAGGTTAGCGGGTCAGATTCCAGGAGTTCTTAGATACCGGAAGCACTATGCACCATGGTGCATAGAAGAGAGTCATGAGGCTGAAAAACAAGAGAACTGTTTGTGTAGGGAACAATTGGACCCCAAGCCTCCCCTTCATTCTGAGAAGTTAGTAACTTCCCTCCTGTGTACTTGGAGTTAAGAGATCTATTTCTTGGAAGAAATTGTAGAAACAGCTTATGAAGTTGTAGATATGGAGCACAGAGACAAGCAGGGATTTGGTACTGTTGTTGAAAACAGGAAATGTAAGAAACCCTTCATAGCTCATAAGGAGTCTTTCCATCAGCTAAGTTGAACATAACAGCTTGGCTTTTATGCCTAGGAAGGGGTGAAAGCTTCTTCTAAGAAACTCAGGAACTAGTCAGACCTGCAGGTAAAGTTCTACATAAATAGAATTCCAAATTCAGTTATTGCTAATGTCTTAGTACTTTCTTGTCATTTGATGCAATGCTTGATGTCTGCAATTTAAATGAGCAAGTTTATTGGGATTCATGTCTTCAGGACATGGTTGGCTGGCTCCAGGGCGGGAAGGCATGGCAAAGGGACCAGGGGAAGAAAAGCTGCTCACCTTGTGGCAGCCAAAAATCAGAGAGCAAAGGGAGGAGGCAGGGAAGGAAGTACACCCTCCAGGTCAAAGGCCCGGTGACCTCCTCCTGATTCTAACCAGGCTCTAGCTCCCAACAGCAGATTTAGCACCATCATAACCTAAGCAGCTTCTGCAGCCTCCACCTCTGAGCACATGAGCTTTCGTGAGGCTGGAGGGGTCACATCTAGATGTGGACCATAACAGCTAAGGTGATAATATTAAAGAGGTGGTGCACCAAAGAGGTGATCAGGCCATGAGGATGCCTGCCTTTGGGTGTTATTAGTGCCCTGATAAGGGGTCTTGGAAATAATTGGTTCTTTTTGCCTTTTCCCCTTCTGCCATGTGAGGAAAAAAATCTTGATCTTGGCTTTCCCAGCCACTAGAATTGTGAGAAGACAGATTTCTATTCTTCTCTTGTAGAAGTACAACATGGATAAGGCACCTGTCTACATAGCAGACTAAGAATCAGCATGTTGACTCCTGGCTTAAATAGCTAGGGCCTTCAAAATGAAAGGTAGATGTGGATAATTAAAATATTACCATGTAAAATAAACTTGTAGGTAACAGGAACAATGAAGACAATTAAAAAAAAAAGACTTTGGGTTATATTAGTAAATATTGTTAGGGAAATAGAATAATGTAAAGCAATAAAACAACTCCATTCAGAACAAAGAACACTTATAGGTTAAAACTTATGGCTGAAATTTAAGATGGTCATCATGATTCAAAAGAAGTTAAGGAAAGTATGGGGAAAGAAGAAGCCATTAATAAGGGAATGGACATGAAGGGAGAATGGTTAAGATGATCAGAGGCTTAATCTATACTCAGTCTCCTTACTAATAGGAGTTTCACAAACAGAAAGCCGTGGAAATGATGGTGAGCCCATTTTCAAAGCGTTAATGATGCTTTACTTGGAAATCTCAGGTAGGATCATTTTGCCTCTGGGGTCGATGTAATCCCTGATAGTGAATCGTGACTGTCAATTTGATTGGACCAAGAGAAGCCTAGGACATTCGGAAAGCACATTTCTGGGTGTTTCTAGGTGTGCTTGTGGGTGTGTTTCCAGAGATGCTTGGCGTGTATGACAGCCAACTGAGAAGGGAGACCTGCTCTGCCTGTGCATGGCAGCATCCAATGGGCTGCAGCTGGGTGAAGTCAGGAAGAAAGGAAAAAGCAGCAGCACCAGTTCACCTTCTTTCTGGCTGCCAGCCTTCTCACCAGTACCTCCTTACTCTTCCCTGCTGTTATAGAGTGAGCAGATATTTTCCATCAAATGCTCTGCACTGTGATACTTCTGCCTCACCACAAGCAGCAGAGCAAAGTGACTATGATCTGAATGTTTGAGCCAGAGTAAAGCTTTTTGTTTATTTAGGTTGTCTAAGTCAGGTATTTTGTCCCAGAAATGGAAAACAGGCTCACGCTACTCATTACGCAGCCATGTGGATACAAGGTGTTTGCTGCTCTTTCACTCGGTTCACATCATATTCTGTGCACAACTGTGAGTAATAATTGTGCTCAGGCGTATTCAGAGACATAATCTTAGATAGATTTTTATCTTCACTTTGGGCCTATTGTGGTGTCCAGAAAATGGCCTTAACTGTAAATGGTGGATTTACAGATTTCTGTTATTGCAACAAAATATCTGAGAATACCAACTTCAAAAAGGAGAGTCTCTTTTTGCTCAGCGTTTCAGACATTTCCACCCATGGTCAGTTGGTTCCATTGTCGTGGAAAGGCAGAAGCCTTTCTCTCACTGTGAGAGAAAGGTATGGCAGAGGAAAGGGGGTCCCTTTATTGCAGCTAGGAAGGGGAAGGAGATGGAGTGGGAGAGGATGCAGGGGCTTTAGAGGTGATGGTCAAACCATCACCCACAATGCACTAGGCCCCTGAGTCTTATCCTGGCATTGAATTATGATCTAAGCAGAGGATTAAACTACTGATGAAGCACAAGCCCTTCTGATCCAATTACCTCCGAAAAGAAAGGGACTGCTCTTGGACCCCAGATAAGGAACTTACATAAAGCTCTGCCTCATGTGGGGTACACAGGCACTGGGTTGTGTTTAATTTAAAAATAAAATATTTTGAACAAAATGTTTTGTCTCTTGTCATGAAATCTCTTTAAATTTTAAGTAACAATAAAAATCAAATATATAAACTGTTCTTGAATCAATTATTATCTTTATAGAAAATTTGTGATTTACAGGCTTAAAAAGATACTTTCCTTCAATATTCTCTTATAAATATATTCAAGCACATAATAAAATTTAAAGAATTTTTCATTGCTACAGCCTATGTGAGGGGTGCTTTTCTACAAAATTTAGCAGTGTTTCCCACATTTTACATATTTCATTTCCCTAATTGCATTTGAAGTGAGGGAGCTCTCTTTTCCTTTTCTACAGACAAAATTTCCTCCATTACCTCTTGTTGTTAGATGATCACATATAATCATGCAGAGGGAGGGAAGAAGGGAGAGAGAGACAGAGACAGAGACAGAGACAGAGAAACAGAGAGAGACAGACACAGAGAGATACACAGGCAGACAGACAGACACAGAGAGACAGACATATACAGAGACAGAGACAGAGACAGATACAGAGAGAGACAGACTGAGACAGACAGACAGAGACAGAGACAGACAGAGAGAGACAGAGACAGAAAAAGAGACAGAGACAGAGAGGAGAGAGAAGCACTGGCTACATTTGTGACCATCTGATGTTTGTCATCCACATTTTTTTTTTTTGCAAGATAACTCCTGCTTGTCAAGTGAGAACTTACTAGCAATTTTTCTTCACCTTGTGGAACACTTGCAGACCATGTTACTCTCAACAGAAAGTTTATTATATTTTCTGAATTTTTGATATTGTCACCTGTGGAGATACAAGTCATTAGGCATACTACAGATTTCAACCTCACAGTCACAAATAGACTTGCTGGATCAGGTTCCACAGTCAATACAAATGCTTAAAGCAGTTTTTTCCTAGTCTTCCAGCAGGCTAGCTTATTTCTCCTGCATCCTACAAGAGCACTGCTTATGCATTAAAATAAAAAAATAAAAAAATAAAAAATAAAAAGACCAAACTTGTTCAGGTAGCCAAGCAAAACACTCACATTTTGTTTGGCATACCTTTGGTCATTAATGAGCTGAACTATTTTGCATGTTTCTTATCATGTAGATCGCTCCTTTCAGAGTGCCTGTTCACATTCACACAGTACAGTTTTAAATTCGTCCTTTGAATTTCAACCCACCTCATGTTCAACCCAGTGTTAAAACTGAGTTTTATTTTTCATGCAGAGTTTACTCTCCCAGAAGGAAAAGCAGCAGTTACAATTGGAGTACCTCAGCCACAGCCAAAAGGTGTAAGTTTCCCTCTCTATAAAGTGGTTAAGTCTTTGTGAGACTGTTGTGAAGGAAGGGAGGCTTTTAGAGTCTGTTTGTACAGGGGCTTCCACAACTTCTACTTTGACACAAGTGACCCTGGAAGATTCACTTGGGCAAACCAGAAGGGCAAAGTGTTGGCTAAATTAGTGGCTGGCTGTAGGCAGTGGGAGGCCCTGACCATGTTCTTTGTGGGGCTGGGGATCGTGCCAAGAGAGAGCCTTCAGTACCCTGGGTGAAAAACCGTAAGGCGGGTAAAAGCATTCAAGAAGCGCAGGACAGGCAGCTGCTGTCTACTTACTTCCACTGGATAATCATTCTACCCACTTCTGCCTGCCCTGCTTGACTGTGAAGAAAGTCAAGACTGCAGCCCAGGCAGCCCTGCCCTGCTTCCCCCTACGTGGGAGTCCTGTCACCTCTCATCCAGCAGGACCTCTCAGCGATATGTGGTAGAGCACTGTTGGTGGCTTAGGTTAAAAAAAAAAAAAGGCATCCAAAATTCTCTTAGACTTTCAACTACTTTAATTTTCTATGGAAGTGTGATACTAGTAGAATAAAGATGGAAAGAAACTACCTAAAATTTTAACGTTGCTGTATTATGGGTAATGGTTAGTTTTATTCTCTTTTCTTTCTGTTTCACAATGGGCACGTTTACATGTATAATGGAAATGAACTGTGCATAAAATTCTCCCCTGGTGAGAAGGTGTTCTCAAGCTCAGTGAGGCTCAAGCAGGAGGAAATCTTGTTTGTAAATATTTCTTGAAATAGAAGGCGCAGCTGATGAGTACATGCGATTGTCAGCATGTGTGATCATCTCTGTGGGTGTTCTGAGAACGTGAGCCGGAGAGTGATTGAAAGCCAGAGCTCATGATGCTGGGCATGATGTCACATGACTGTAGTCCCAGCACGAGGGAGGCTGAGGCAGGAGGGTCACTGTGAGTTTGAGAACAGCCTACGCTACAAAGTGAACTGAAGGCCAGCCTGAGCTGCATAGTAAGACCCTGTCTCAAAAAAGACCAAAATAATAATTATAACAATAATAATGAGGAGCTGAGTGTTCCAGATCCCCAAGACCTTGTGTGGACAATGTGTGGCATGTATGCTCTCATGAGGGATTCTATGTGCCAAGAAAAATCTATGTTGACACATAGGACATTTGCTCCAGCCTAGTGTGACCCCAGGAGTATGGAACTTAACCTCACTAAGTGTGAATATATCTCTTCCTGATGATTTCACTGAAAGGTGCCACAAAAAGAGGTGGCGCAAGGGAAATTCACATGAGCGATGTCATTACTTCCCACCTGCCTGGTCCTACTGAGTAGGCAGAAGGCGGGACATGCTGGACTGAACTGGAAGCCAGTCCCTGAAGCGAGCTAGCGATGCCGATGCAGCCAAGGCCAAAGCGCAAAAGCTGCTGGAAGCAGATGGGAAAACGTTCTTGAAAGCTGAAAAAATACCATTGTATCTTTTGTTGGCTTTAAATACTTGGCATGTTAATTAGTGAAGAAAAAGGGCCTTGCCAATGTCATGATGCAAATTCTGAAAGCCTTAGGCCTTTAAACTTGAAGTAGTACTGAAGGACGGAGCTCACAAGAATTTTCACAATGTGTTGCAGTATGTGACAGAAGTTGATTAATTACATATATCAGAACTAATTTGCAGTGATGAGACTAACATTTGGAGGCCAGTCATTTCCTCAGTTTGCTCCTTGTGGTTGTGAACTTATCTTCCCACCCTGTTCATTTCTTAAAGGAGCCATCTTTCTTTTCTTTCTTTCTTTCTTTCTTTCTTTCTTTCTTTCTTTCTTTCTTTCTTTCTTTCTTTCTTTCTTTCTTTCTTTCTTTCTTTCTTTCTTTCTTCCTTCCTTCCTTCCTTCCTTCCTTCCTTCCTTCCTTCCTTCCTTCCTTCCTTTCTTTCTTTCTTTCTTTCTCTCTCTCTCTCTCTCTCTCTCTCTCTCTCTCTCTCTCTCTTTCTTTCTTTCTTTCTTTCCTCTCTCTCTCTCTCTTTTCTTCTTTCTTCCTTTTCTGGTAACCTGTTTCTTCCAAGGACTATAAATATCTGAGATTCAGTTATTTCATCAAGATTTGTCCCTTCATAAAGATTCCAGTTCTGTCATCACAGGCCATGCCGACCCTGCCCCTGGGCGAGCTTAGCAGGCCACCAGTCCAGGTGTGGTGGCACATGCCTGTAACCCTACACCGGAGAGGCCGGAAACAGGAGGATAACTACAAGTCCCAGCTGCACAGTAAGACCCTGAACCAAATACATAAAAATAAATAAATAAAGTGGCTTTGTCTTAAAAGAAATTAAACTGAAGACAAGTTTTTTTTTTTTTTGACTGTGGGTAGGATTTTTACAACAATTTTTAAACATATCACCATACCAACTTTCATTGCCTCCATTAACCAACTAATTGAACTTAGAGAAGATAGTCTTAGAGCTAATTTTGTTGCCAGCATGTTTTGTATCTGTCATGTGTCTATAAATGATATACAAGCTTGAACTTTAAAATTTTTAGATATGTCAAGTACTTGTAACATCATACCTATAATAAATGCCCAATTAAGATTAGCAATTATTTTTAGGCTTTGATGAAGACATTGCTGTCTTGTTCCTGATGGGAGTAACAAACTCAGAGACTTTATATTCCCCACTGTGTGAGAGCTTTCTGGGGGCACCAAGGCCTCCTTGATGAGTAGTGCAGGGAGCTAAGAGCTCTTTATTATACTAATGTCTCCTTCCCTCCATTCCTCCCTCCCTCTCTCCCTTCCTTTCTTCTTTCCCTTCCTCCTCTTCTCTCTCCTTCCTTCTCTTTCTCTTACTTTCCTTTTTTTTGTCTTTCTTTTATTCCATTGGCCCATGCTTATTGTAACCCAATGAGCATCATTTTCAAAATGCATTCCATGAGAGCAGGTCCCAAAGAGCTTTCCTGAAAGATGTATGCCTACTCAGCTGAGTTTGGAGAGTGCTGCAGAATCAGCATTATTGGGGCCAGGGAGATGAGTTTTCAGGTTTCCTCAGCTGAGTGGAATTAGTACTTCTCTGGCAAGTGCAAAGTGCAATACCCGGTTCTGCAAAAAAAAAAAAAAGAATCAGCATCATTAAGTAAGTTTAGTATGCTCTACTTAAATTTGAAAGCCAACCATGCTGCATGCTTGCCTTGTGCTGATAACAACAATGATACATCTGGTTTACCACCAGATTCTGAGGAGCTGTAGTGTGTCTTCTGTTCTGATCACTTCTCTTCCTGCTAAGTCAGTCTTTTTGTTGGACCTCAGAGTCTTCAGACTTCAGCCAGTTTAACAAAATCCATTATACACTAATGGATGCTGTCTTAACTCTGGCATGTGTCTGCCAACAGGAGGAAACACTTAATTGTAAACTCAATTCAGTAGTGATAAGAGCTTACTTTTCACTTCAAGAGGTTTTCAGGTTTCCTCAGCAAGAGCAGCCTGGTCAGGAAGGACATAGGGTTTCACTTTAGTCGGGGGAAAGACCACGTGTTCTGATTGGGTGGGGTCACAGATAGATTTGTCATTAATTATATGTGATCTTAGTGGTTAAACCTTCTATACTTCTGCTTTCTCTCCTGTAAAATTGGAATGACAATGGAACCTATTTTCTAGGGTTGTTCTGAAAGTTAAATAACACTGTATTTATATTAGGTGATAGCTGGACATGATTAGTCTTAAGTAAGTGGTAGGTGTTTGTGTGTGTGTGTGTGTGTGTGTGTGTGTGTGTGTGTGTGTGTGTGTATGGTACTGGGATTGAACTCAGGACCTTGCTGCTTGCCAGGTAGGTACCACTGAGCTATCTCCCCAGCTGACAAGTTTCTAGTTATTATCATCAGTACTATTACTATTACTTGCTCATAAGTTGGAGCTTGAATTTGCATTTATTTGATAATGTTTTTGAGAATGTGTTTATAATTGGATGGTTCTGGTCTTTTCTTCAGGGCATATTATATCTCATAGGCAGATGAGATTTAATTACCCTAGGTTTCAGCATATAAACCTAAGGGATTAATGTTGAAGAGATAGCATGTTGGAAATTGAAAGAACTGTAAAGGAGGCCACAGGGGCTGGGGAGATGGATCAGTAGAACAAGCGCTTTCTTGGCAAGTGTAAGAGCCTGAGTTCAATCCCTGGTTCAGCAAAAAAAAGAAAAAAAAAGAAATCTTTTATCATGTCTGCATTTTGTACTATGAATAACCACTATGAAGACAACAATATGCAATGTATGAATTATTGACACTGTCGTACTAATAGGTTTTGAAACTCTTATTGCTATTTGCTTCTCAATAAAATTAATAATAAAAAAGAGGCCAAATTCTGTTTTAATTTTTTTTTTTTTTTTCTGTTTTAATTTTGCAGATAAAAATGTCTAGGTTTAGAGAAGTCCTATGGCCATACCAATGCTTCCTGGTTTACTCCAGATGGTGTTAAAAAAAAGAGAGCAGGACTCCTCATTCCAAGTCTACCACACATGTAACTTCTATTTCATATTGTCCTAGTGCTTCACTGAACCTGGAACTTTGATGGAGGATTTCTGGAAAATTTTGCTTTCTTGATTAAAGAACCTATTTATAACTAGTATACCCCTCTTCCTCCTTCCTGCGATGTTTGGAATTTCAATCACTACCTTGTAACAATGAGGCCCCAGGAAGGAGGAGAAATGCCAGAGAGTGACAGAGAAGCCAGCCTGGAAATTATTGAGTTATTTAACATTAGCCACTTCACTCCAGTTTCCTGTTCCATAGCCTAGACCTAGGGTACTAGGTGTTTAATCCCAGGAATCTGCTTTCAAAAATTTCACAGGAGATACTGATTAAGAATTACTCATAGGTAAGATAATGAAAATATTGATTAGGGGCATGAGATCCATTCCTGCTACATTTAATGCACAGAATAAATCATTTAAAATATATTTATTTTGATCTGGCAAATAGTCATTGTACAGATTTATGAGGGTACAGTGTGACATTTCCTTTTATTTGTATAATCTGATCACAGTAACTATTACATCTATCACCTTAAGTATCTCGGGATTTTTTGTGAATGCTAGGAACATTCTCCATTAACTGTCAACCATAGTTGCCTTCTGTTCTGTAGAGCTTTAGAAATTATTCCTCATATGTAATTGCTTCCCGCTACCTATCAGTCTTTATCTCTTCTCCTCTCCCCACTTCCTGGTATCCAGAGTTGTACTCTCTACTTTTATAACAACAGATTTTTAGCTTCCACATGTAACTGAGAGTATAACAATATTTGACTTTCTATGCCTGATGTATTTTGTTTAAAATGTCAACAGTTCTCTTTACATTGCTGCAAGTGATCGAATGTCATAGTTGTGTGCCCAGAGCAAATTACATTGCTTATGTATAGCACATTTTCTTTATCCATTTAGGTCAGTAGACACCTAGCTTGTTTCCATAGCTTGACTATTGCAAATTTGCTACGATAAAGAGGGTGCAACATTTAAAAAAGTCTACCTCCACTAAGATAAAATTATTTTCAGTTATAGTGCAATAAAAGTTATCTTTAAAAAAATCAATGATTGAAAGGTAAAAGTTTCAATTTTAGGGACATTATGCAAAGTCAAGAAAATATCTCATGCATAAATGTAAAACAATAGCTAACAGTTTGCCCTCTCTTCCCTGATTGAAATATTAAGCCCAAATCAAAACACTGAGTGGTAACATGGAAGAACAAAATGGAAGTAACTCAAGCTCTGTGTACTCATCTTTACAGCCGCTGTGCTGTTATTGTTTGTAGGGAATTCGCACTGCAGGCAGTCCTTGCTTTGTATAGTTCTGATGAATATGAATTTCAGTTATTATAGTTCAGTTAAATAGCTCCAGTCCTTCAATAAAGCCCACATTTTAGTTACCAGCCCTGCTTATGAGCTGTGAGTAATTGTGTGAAGTACAGACTTTGCACCCAGCTCTTCTGGCCCCAAGTCACTACCTCGGTCACTGAGGTGCAGCTCGACTGACTCTTCTAGTGTCTATTAATGATTGATCAATGTGCCTATTATTCAGCTCATGCAGAGATAGTAGAGTGTAGTTGTGTTCATGTTGCCCAGTAAGAATCCATGTCATTTTACAAAAAATATATATAGTCAACAAAAGAAATTGGCTCACAGAAATTAAAGTGAAGCAAAGAAATAAAAGTGATAAGGCTGAAAATGAACCTCAAATCCATCAGGGACAGAGGTATAGAAGAAATAGCTGACCATGGGTATACTGATATGTGCTGTCACTTGAGACTCTTAGATATGCAACTAGCAGATTGGTGAAGGTTAACTTGTTGATGTAAATGAGTTGATTCCGATGTACTTGAAACGTGATACTCTGCAAAAAATTCACATTAAGGAAGCTCTTGGGGAAAGAAGGCAAGAGGGCAAGAGGAAGGCAAACACCACTCACAGTATTTTTTTTTTTTCTTTTGGAACTGGAGATTGAACTCAGGCCTGTGTGCTTGCCAGGAAATTCTTATTCTACTGAGCTATCTCCCCAGCCCCTAATTCAAAGTATTCTTGACAAGTTTTTATAAAGAAAGAAAATTCACAATTTTTGTAAAACGTTAAATTGCAGTAAACTAAATAATGTTTTCATTTTCTTAGTCATTTAAAAATGGACAGTTAAGAGGTCTTAATGTTTCAACAAAAAACACTTATGAGTCTTGGATGATTTGCTTCTCCCCACATCACATAAATACCTTTTTGCTTGGGTTGCTTACACAGTGATTTTCACAGTTCCAGGGCGTTATGCAAGCCTAAGACTGCTTGTATCTAAAATACAGGGGTGTAAGATGCCTTTGGGGTTAGAGTTACAATTTGCTGTTGAACTGAGCTTGTGCAAAGCTTGAATCACTGCAAACATACTCATGCGATAAACACACTTAGAGTACTGACTGTATGGCTGGGAAATCTCTGAATTAATTTGCATGTAGTAATGCTTACTAGAGAATGTGCAATCCAAAGTGTGCTAATTGAAAGTTAATGTGTATAACATTAAGCCCCAGTAGTAATCACAGCAATTGTTTTCCTTAGAGTCTGTACTAAGAAAATATTCTTTCGGGGGAAGAGTGATTTATTACCGCCATTATTTAGATTTACTAATGCATAGATCTATTAAAAAGCAGACTATTTTTTTAGGAAGTTTTAGTAGTTTTAAAAAATTCTCTATGGATTTGCTCCCCTTAGGACCTGCACTGGGATGTGTCACTATCCCAGTCAAGCAATGTGGTAGAGGGTAATGAGCAGGCAGCTAGGCAGAAGGCTAGCATGTACGGAGCGCGGAGAAACTGAAGGAAAGGATGTGAGCTACAGTAGTCATGGTGCATATTAATTTATTTTATGTTACTGGTCTCTATAATGATGAATAAGTTTGAGGTCCTTCTGAGATGATCAGTGCCTCTTAAAGTGTCTGCCATAACTTAGATCCATTCTTCTGTAGCCTGAATTGCTGATAGCTCCTAAAGTTCCATTGTATTTCCCTGTGAATTTACTGGTTGCCTTCAGCTTGACATTGACTTTTCCACTATCCCTATTTACTTTTTTTTTTTTTTTGTAGAACCGGGGATTGAACTCAGGCCCTTGCACTTGCCAGGGAAGTGCTTATTTCACTGAACCATCTCCCAGACCCCACTTTCCCTATTTGCATCCAGCCCTAAAGAATTTGTCATGTTCAGCATCACTGGCTATTTGAGAAATGAAAATTAGAACAATACTAAGATGGTATCTCACTCCAGAATGATACTTCCATCAAGAATCAACTAATAACAAGTGCTAGAGGAGCTGTGGCTGTGTGTGGGAAAGGAACCCTCCACCACAGTCTCAGGAAAAATGGACTGGTACAACCACTGTGGAAACCAGTGTGGAGAGTCCTCAGGAAAGTAGGTCTCATTTGACCCAGCTATTCCCCTTGTGGGCATCATCCCAGAAGAACTAAAAACATCGTACCACAATGACATATCAGCACCTATATTTATAGCAGAACAATTTGTCATTGATAAATCTAGGAAGCAATGCAAATGCTCATAAACTGAAGAACAGATAAAAAAGATGTTTTTAATATTATAGAAGACTACTCAGTTATAAAGAAGGATAGACTTGAGAGGTTCATAGACAAGTGGATACAACTTGAGAACATACTTATAAGTGAAATAAATCAGTGTTGCATGTGTAAATATCATAGTCTCTGTAGTGTAAGAGGCTAAAAAAAAGTAAATAAGAGCCAAAATATAGATAGTAGTAAATAGAAAATAACTTTTCAAAAAAAAAAAAAAACCAAAACTATAATGGGGGAAGGTGAAAAGGAAAAGGATTACATACATGTTAAGATAGCCATACTAGAAATTTCTGTTAGAAAAGTTTGTGCTCATATCACTTGATCAATTTTTCATGCCTATACCTTGTAAGCTGAGCATCTATTTGAAAACAGTAAGAAATGTACTAACCATTGCTACTCTCCGTCTCGGTTTGAAATTCTGTACTTTTGTCTTGCGTGTTTTTCTCTCATTATAATAAAAATTAAAAAAAGAAATATACTGGGCTTAAGTTCAGGTGGGAAACCTTTTTAGGTCTTTCTAAATAAAGATGTAGGCAACAGAGCATCATTGGCCACATTGCAAAATAAATCTCTCAGTATGTTTTCTTTTATTGAAGTAGGTACGGATGCATTAGCAGATAATACATCTGTGCACACCTGGGATGCTATGCATGCTAATTATGAGTATAAGATCTAGAGGATTTAGGAAAGGCAAGTGATTAAACAGGTAAGCATTCAATATTTCAGGGCCACATTTTTTTTTTTTATCAAATAAAAACCCAATGGGACTCTTGAATTCTCATTACTTGCTTGCTACGAAGATTTTTATTAAAGAATATTTTGTAAAGTTGTACAAATAGAATTTTCACTTTGGGAGTTACAAAAACCAAGGTGAATGATGTTTAGTAAATGAAATAGCTTAAGTTTGGGATACAGTGAACTATTACATTAAGAGTTGTTTGAATGCAGAAACAGCCTAATGTCTTTTGGGGTAAAATAAACATCAGAGTTTTTTTTGAAAAATGTTAATGCAAATATACTATAAAAGGTTTCCTTCAGCATTGGATAGAGGCAACTAAAATAATTTTCTTTTGGAAAGTTCTTCAGTGATTTCGGTAGAATTGATCATGTTTGCCAATGAGAGCTTTACTCTGGGTTCTATAATCATAGCAGAAGCGAGGGTGTGAAGCTGCTATTAGTGCAGAGCTAGCAAACACAAGGAAGCCACTGAAGAAAGACCAAAGAACACTTCCATAATTCACCATCAGTATAACATGCTGATAAAATATGGAGTGCAAGATAAGACTAGATCCTGTAAAGTGATTCCAAAAATCTTTCATGACAACTGTGGCCCACCACCTATTGCTGGAATTAGTGCCCATCTTGCCAAAGTCAATAGCTAATTATTTCCAGGTTGATAAACAAGCAGAAAATTATAAGTGGCAGCATTCACTTTCAAGAAGGGTCTTGAAAATATTTCCAGTTCTGTTCCCACCTCTCTTGTCCATTGTTAATAAGCATTTCTACTGGGGAAATATCACTCCTCTTTCCTCATCTTATTTAGGGTTGGGTGGTGGTGGGAAAAGTCAGCTTAGAAACTTAAGTACTACTACAGAGAATTTGGGAAGGAAACTGTGTTTGGGGTAGGTAAAGTTAAAACAGACAATAGTGCATAAAATGGAAAAACTGAAAGCATGTAGAAATATTTTAAAAGCATATTTTGTTTGTGCTATATTGCAGAATATTTGCTTTTTTTATTTTCTATTGTTTTTGGTGCAGGGTCTCACTATGCATGCAGCCCACATTCATAGTGATCTTCCTGCTTTTTGCCTCCCATGTGCTGGGATTACAGGTGCGCGAAACCACGTCCGGATTCCATCGCGGCTCAGTGCACACGAAGGCGGGGCTGGCGCGGTTTGGGGAACCAAGGATCGAACACTGGTCCCTGAGCTTACCTAAGCAAGCGCTTAGTCCGCTGAGCTATACCACTGGCCCTTGTATTGCAGAATATTTGCTATACTATTGAATCATATCCCATAGGTTGTTAGGCAAGATTTATGAAATGAGCAATCTTCACAGTTGTGTTAATATAAATAACATAGGACCAGCTGATACCAGACAAACCTATGCATTTGATTGAGTTAGCACAATTCTTAAGCTAGGTGAATGTGTATTACTGATCTTATAGTCATGGCCTTGAGAAAAAAAATGAAAATAAAAATTATTTCATGCTCTTTCCAGGTATTAAAATGTAAAGTATATCTTTGCTAAAAAAAGAGTTTACAAAATGTTTTTGTTGACTTCTCATGAATCTGTCAAATTGGATAAGTACAAAAGTAGATTTCATCTTTTCACCTTTTTTTTAAAATTTATTTTTTATTTTATTGAAGTACAAATATCAACGAGACAGTTTTAAGACAACAAGACAGATTCGATAAATTAATACATTGCAAACTGTTTTCATAATGTTTTGGTATCGTACAAGATGCATACGTGATGTTATACTTACAGACATAATTATAGCAGATGTCTCTTATAAGTAAATTAAGAGAGTATAGCTGTTTATTTATCTTAATTTTTATACCTGAATTACATCAAAGATTCAATAATTAATACTTTCTACCTTGTTATTTTCCTAGTGGTTGTCCATAGAACTAGAAGCTGACGTAATATCCTGTCCAACCACCATTAGTGCAAATCTTGCCTCTCATAGAATTATGTAGAAGCACAGCATATCTATCCCAACTCTACTCTCCATACACACTCATCATGATTCTTCCTTTCTATACCACTTACTTTGTCTAGACCTGTCAAAGATGAGCACTTGACTGTCATTCAACCAATTTGGGTGCCTGAACTCGGAGACACAATCCAACACAGTCCAGTATTCCACAATAATAGTGAGTTATCTGAAGAAGTTTTCGACTGTAGCCATTTACAGCTCAACTTATTATTATGGCCCTGCGTTTTATACCTCATTTTTATACTTTACTGCTGGATGGTTAAGACCTAGATAGAGCAAGACCTATATACCAAAATATGTAGTTTTTGTTTCTGATGAGGTCAGTGAAGTTCCCTCAGGGTTTATCTTGTAATCCTGTACCTTACTCTGTAGATCCTTTTTCTGTGTCATCCATGTGGATGAGTCACAGCCAATGCTTGACCAGTTTGCTCTCTGAGAGCCTGAGAGAAAGTCTTCTCTCCATGTGACTCTCCCCAGGCACACTATAGAACATTAATCTCTTTCCTCTGTGGCTCCATAATCTCCTTGTTCAGAAAATTTGGGTCTCCCTTGATAGGGGTTGCATTAAATCTGTACAGCAATTTTGGGAGTATGGCCATCTTCACAATGTTGGTTCTTCCTATCGAGGAGCATGGAATATCTTTCCATTTTCTGAGTTTCATGATGTTACAGTACAGGTTCACCTATGTCCTAAGTCTTCGCTAAACTTGAAAGGCTAGAGCCAAAATGTTGGCTAGCCTTGTGGCTCTTCTATTTCTCCAATTTTGATCTGTGAACTTAGGCTGTGAACTACCCAGAAGAAAAGCTGGTTACTACCCTGCAGCATATGCCATTCACTCTGCCCTATCTGACTCATTGTTTTTAGTTGTTGTTGTACATTTCTATCTGTATTTCTTCTTTTCACTTCTTATACTAGGGAGACTATATGGTACTTGCACATGTGTAACTGGTTTATTTCAAATATGAGTATATGTTCAAGTGGCATATACTCGTAAGTGAAATAAATATATACTTCAACATAAATGTTTCAAGTTTATCATTCTTAATAGCTAAGTAATGCACCATTATATAGAAATACCACATCTTTTTCAACCATTCCTCATGTGCAGGGCATCTTGGTTATTTCCAAGATTTTGCTATTACACATTGTGCTGCTATAAACATAGGTACACATATAGCACTATGATATGGTGTTTTCAGTTCCTCTGGGAAAATTCCCAGGAGGGGGACAGCCGACTCGAATGGGATTTCCAGTCTTACTCTTTTGAGGAGTCTCCACACTGATCTCCACAATGGTTGTACCAGTCTACATTCCCACCAGCAGTGGAGAAGTGTTCCCTTTTCCCAACAACCTCTCCAACATTTGTGGCGGGTTGATTTCCTTATGATAGCTATTCTTTCTGGAGTGAGATGGTATCTCAGTGTTGTTTTTATTTGCATTTCACAGATGATTAGCGATGTGGAGCTTTTTTTCATATATTTATTTGCTTCTTTAATTTCGTCCTCTGAGAAGTGTGTATTCATTTGAGATGCCCATTTCTGAATTGGGTCTCTAAATTTGAAGGCGCTGTTATATCTTAGTTCTTTATATATTCTAGAGAGCAGTCCTTTGTCTGATTGCTTATTAGTTAGGATTTTTTCAAAATTTGTGTGTTTTTTCTCTTTGTTGACAATTTCTTTTGATGTGCAGAAACTCCTCTGGAAGAGTTAATCCCAGTTGTTGATTCTTTCAAGTGTTTCCCATGTGAATATATGTTTGTTAATGAACTCTTTACCTATCCTGATGTCTTCAAGAGTTCCTCCTACTTTCTCTTCCAGGAGATTGAGTGTTTCTGTTTTAATGTTATAACTTTAGTCCATTTTGACTTTAACTTAGTGCATGATGATAGAACTGGGTCAAGTTTTAGTTTTCAGCATGTAGAAAGCCAGGTTGTCCAGCACCATTTGTTAAAGAGGCTATCTTTCTTCCAGTGAGTATGTTTGGTCCCTTTGTCGAAGATCAGATGGCTGAGTGTGTTTGTAGATGCCTTTGCATCTTCTAATCTATTCCACTGATGCTCAGGTCTATTTCATTGCCAATACCATGTTGATTTTATCACAGTGGCTTTGTAGTATAATTTCAAGTCAGAAATTGTGATGCCTCCTGCTTTGTCTTTATTGGCCAAGATTGCCTTTGCTATTCTAAGTTGTTTGTGGTTCCAAATAAATTTTAGGAATGATTTCTCTATGTCTGTGAGGTATGTTGGTGGCAGTTTGATAGGGGTTGCATTAAATCTGTACAGCAAGTTTGGGAGTATGGCCATCTTCACAATGTTGGTTCTTCTTATCGAGGAGCATGGAATGTCTTTCCATTTTCTGAAGTCATCTATAATCTCTTTTCTTAGGGTGTTGTAATTTTCTGTGAAAAGATCTTTGACTTTTTTGGTTAAGTAAATTCCAAGGTATTTCATTTTCTGCGGTGCTACAATAAAAGGTATTGTTTCTATTGTTTCTCTTTCAGTATGCTTATTATCTGTGTAGAGTAGTGCTATTGACTTTTGAGTGTTGATATTGTATCCTGCTGTGCTACTGAATTTCCATATCAGTTCTAATAGTTTCTTGGTGGAATTTTTGGGGTCTTCCAAGTAAAGTATCATGTCATCTACAAATAGTGATAATTTGACTTCTTCTTTACCTATTCTTATTCCCTTTATTTCTCTCTCTTTTCCAATGGCTGTTGCTAATGATTCCAAGACTATACTGAATAGGAAGGATCATAGAGGACATCCTTGTCTTGCATCTTATTTAAGAGTAAAATATTTCAGTTTTCCCCCATTTAGGATTATATGAGCTTTTGGGTTGTCATAGATGGCTTTTATCAAGTTAAGGTAGAGGCTATCTATTCCAATTTTCTGTAGGACTTTGAACATGAATGAATGTTGAACTTTGTCAAAAGCTTTTTCTGCATCAACTGAGATGATCATCTGGCTTTTAGATTTCAGTCTATTAATATAGTGCATTACATTTATAGATTTTCAAATATTGAACCATCCTTGCATCCCTGGGATGAATCCTACCTGGTCATGGTGTATGATCTTCTTGATGATTTGCTGTATTCTATTTACTAGGATTTTACTGAGTATTTTTGCATCTCTGTCCATGAGGGAGACTGGCCTGTAGTTCTCCTTTTTGGTTGTGTCTTTCCCTGGTTTTGGAATCAGTATAATACTTGCCTCCAGAAATGATTTGGGGAGGACTGTTTCCTTTTCAATTTCATTGAAGAGTGTGAGGAGTGTAGGGATTATATCTTCTATAAATTTCTTGTAGAATTCAGCTGTCAATCCATCAGGACCTGGACTTTTTTGTTGGTAGCCTTTTTATTATGTTTCGTATTTGGTTGGCTGTTATTGGTTTAATGGGAGTTGTTATATCTTCTTGGTTCAGTTTTTGAAAGTTGTACCTTTCAAGGAATCTGTCCATTTCTTCTGTGTCTTCTATTCTGTGAGTGTAAAGATTCTCAAAGTAACAATTGGTAATCTTCTGAATTTCCGCTGGGTCTGTGGTGATTTCACCTTTTTCATTCCTTATCGCTTGTACTTGAATTTTCTTTTGCCTCTTTTTGATGAGGTTAGTAAGAGGCTTATCAACTTTATTTAGTGTTTCAAAGAACCAACTTTTTGATTTGTGGATTCTTTGGCCTGTTTTCTTCATCTCAATTGAATTAATTTCTGCTCTCATTTTTATGATTTCTTCCCGTCTTTGTGCTCTGGGTTTGATTTGCTCTTCTTTTTCTAGTTGTTGGAGGTGCAACATTAGGGTGTTTATTTGTTCCCATTCTGTTTTCTTAATGTGTGACTTCATAGCTATGATTTTCCCTCTAAGAGCTGCTTTCATTGGATCCCATAAATTTCAGTAAGTTGTGCTTGACTTTTCATTGAATTGTAGATATTGTTTGTTTAATTTCTTCTGTGACCCATTGATTGCTGAGTAGGGTGTTGTTTAGTTTCCATGAATTTAGTGGGTTTGTCTGGTATATTTTGTCATTTATTTCCAGTTTCATTGTGCTGTGGTCAGATAATATGCATGGGATAATTTCTATTTTCCTGCATATATTTACGTATGACTTCTACTAGTATGTGGTCTATTTTGGAAAATGACCCATGTGTAGTTGAAAAAAGTGTGTATTCAGCTGTGGTTATGTGGAACACTCTGTATATGTCCACCAGGTCCATTTGTTCCAAGCTCTGGTTCAGTTCTGCTACTTCCTTGCTAAGTTTTTGTCTGGTTGATCTATCTTTTTAAGGTAAGAGGGTGTTTAGGTCTCTTGTTAAGATTGCGTTCTTAGATATTAGGTTTTTCATGTCCACTAAGATTTGTCTTACATAGTTGGGTGCTCCCGTGTTTAGTGCATATTTATGAGTGTTACCTCTTGCTCTTGAATTTTTCCCCTGACCAATATGTAGTGGCCTTCTTTGTGTCATTTGATCCTTCTTGGTTTGAAGTTGAGAGTGTCTGAGAACAGAGTTGGTACTCCTGCTTTTTTCTGAGGTCATGGGGCATGTAGTATTGATTTCCATCCTTTCACTTTGAGCCTATGAATGTCCCTTTGAGTTAAGTGTGTTTCTTGTATAGTGCATATTGTTGGATTTTGTTTTCTAATCCACTGTGCCAGTCTATTTCTCTTAATTGGTGAATTGAGTCCATTTACATTGATGGTTATAATTGAAATGTGCTGACTTATGTTTGTCATGGTATTTACCTGGTGTTGTTTACTCTTTTGTATCCTGTGTTTAATTGTCTGTCCTGTTTAGTAGGTTCCTTCTGTTCTCATTCATGGAGTTCTGGTCATTGTGGTCTCTCTCTAGAACATCTTTCAGCAGCCTCTGTAGGGATGGCTTTGTGATCATGAAATTCTTTAGCTGTTCTTTGTAATGGAAGTATTTTACTTCTCCATCAAACTTGAAAGAGAGTTTTGCATGGTATAATAGTCTGGGCTGGAATTTGCTTTTGTGCAGGACTTGAAGAACTCTGCTCAATGCTCTCCTCACCTTCATGGTTTGTGTAGAGAAATCAGCTGTAATTCTGATGGTTTTCCTTTGAATATGATCTGCTTCTTTTCTCTAATAGCTTTCAGTATATTATTTTTGTGTTGGATTTCTGGGATCTTGACTTTGAAATGTCTTGGTGTGTTTTTACTTGGGTTGAAGTTATTTGGTGTTCTGTATGCTTCAGTGACCTGAATGTTGGATTGTTTCCTCATATTTGGGAAGTTTTCTGCAATTACTTCTCTTTAAATTCTTTTTATGTCATTTGTATTGACTCTTTCATTCTTATTGATACCAATTATTCTCACATTGTTCATCCTGGCCTCATCTTGCAGGTGATGGATTGTTTTTTCCTGCATTCTTGTTGTTTTTAAGAGATCCTTTCTCACCTTTTCACTAGCTGCACCAGCATCTTCAAGATCTGAAACTCTGTCTTCGCTTTCACTCAAACGGTTTTGTAGACTTGTGATTGATATTTTTAGTTCTTCTATATCTCTTTGACTCTGTTTCCTGCATTCTGTTTCTTTTCTGTATTCCTCATTCCAGGAGTCCATCATATTTCTCATCTCCTCAATTTTTTATCCATGTGTTCTTTAGAGGTAGTTATTAATTCTTTTTCTGCAGTTTCTTCCAGGTTGGTTTTTCTCTGTGTATTTCAGGACTTGTTTCTGTATTTCCAATGCTATGACTTCAAGAAATTCTTTGTTTTCAAAGAATTGTTTTTTGATTTCAGAAGTTTTTTCTGCTTTGAGTCCCTCATGACCTTTCTGCTATTGTTTCTTTGCCTCAGATGCTATTAATTCATACGTTTCATCTGGAATAGTGCTCTCTGCACTTGTTCTGTGTGAGCACTGGTTTTCCCCCAATGTTTCTGAATTTGATTCTTTATTTCAGGTAGTATGTATTGAGATATTTCTTTTTTATTTGAGGAATTAATTCTCATCTGATTTCCTCTATACCTTTATAGTATTGTTCCTTTGGTTCCATTTCTGTTCATTTATTCATTTCAGCTGAGCTAGTGTCCTTTGCACTTACTTTGAACTCGAGGCCTGAAATTGCGTTTTTCTCCTTGTCCTTGTCTTTTTTTATATCGCTGTCCTCTGACCTTTAGTGTAGAGCTTTGGTGCAGCAATATATAATCTTAGCATGTTATGAGATTCGAGTATCAGTCTATTAATTTTGAGATTATCCAGTTATCCCTGTCTTGGATTTAGCTGTTGTGTTCAGTTCCTTTTTGGTGCAGCTCCTGTGGTTCCAGTCTGTCGGTTTCCTGGTCATGTGAGCATGAACTGAACCAGGATGCAGTGTGAGGAGTGAGAATTCCCACTATCTTGGCTGGCTTTGGGTCAAGGATCCGGAAGTTGCCAGAGTCGGCTCTCCTGTCTCAGGCAGGTTGCTCTCTACGTGGGCGGGCCTGGGCTTTGGTGGGTCTGCTGGGCTCCCAAAAGGATAATGGATGTTCTTATTCACTGGGTAGACTTTTCTGGGTCAGCCTACTTGTGCTGGGTCTGGGGCCACGGGCCGGAAGGGCAGAAGGCTGATAAATGTTCCTCCAGCACAGCCGGCCTGAAGCCCTCACTCACAGAGACATTGTGCTGCGTCTCTGGCTGTGGGATGGAACCAGGGTTCTCTGGGAAGTGTCCCTCCTTGCAGCGGACCTGGAGTTCTCACTCCAGGCCGACCTGCACTGAGTCTGTGGCCATGGGGTGGGATGGGTGATTGCTGGGAAATGTCTCTCTGGAGCAGAGTGCCTGGAGCTCTCCACTCACTGAACTTTGATGCCCAGGGAGTCCGGGAAATTCCCACTCGCTCAATGGGCTTTGGGGCATGGGATCCAGGGAGGTTCTGGTGAGTGGGCCCTGAGGTTTCAGGCCGGTCACTGGCTTAGAAGGCTTGAGGGCGGGGATCCAGGTAGCACGAGTGGGAAGAAGCCAAAGACTCTCCCTCCGACTCACCACACACTCACTGGTCTGGGAAGCCTGGTGAGTCGTGCAAATTCCCACTCACTGGGTAGGTGTGGGGCGGGATCCAGGAGGCCTCAGGAGTGGGCCCCGCTGTCTCAGGTGGTTACTCTGGCTGGGCAGGCGTGGGCGAGATTGAGGAAGATGGTATAGTCAGCCCCACTGTCTCCATCTTTGCACCTTTAGTACTGAAATTTTTCTATTTAAAGTTCTAAGTCAAGAAAATGATATTCCATTCCTCAGATGATGATCATTTGGGTTGTTTTCAAGATTTAGCAATGACAAATTGTGCTTCTATAAGCATAAGTGCACATGTATCTTTTTTTTTTTTTTGAGATACAGTCTCACTATATAGTTTAGGCTGGCTGCAAGCTCACTTTGTAGCTCAGGCTAGTCTCAAACTCACCACAATCCTTCTGCCTTAGCCTCCTGAGTGCTGGGATTACAGGCATGCTCCACCACACCCGGCTTCATTATAGTATCATGTTTTTAATTGTGGAAAAATACCCAGGAGATGTGATATTTTTATACAATGGAGCATTACTCAGCTACAAAGAAAGATAAACCTGAGGCTTTGCAACTAGAGGCTATCCTCAAAAGTGGAATAAAACAGGCACACACACACATAAACACCATATTATCTCCCTAGTGTGAAAACCTGAAATAGTAAATAAAACCTGAAAGGTACAGTGGATGTAATAAAAGGGAAAGAAACTGCATATAATGAGTAAGCAACTGGGATGAGGGAAAGGAAAAAGATAGGAAGAAGGGAAACGGAAAATCTTGCATGTCTATACACAGGCTTGCTAAGATGATTTCTATCAGTTTTCTAGGGGTCACAGTTAATTCTAAAAGTTTTTACTTTGACCAATTTTATATGCTTATATCTGCAATCTGAGCAACTACGTTGACGGCGATGTGTAGTGTGACAACCACTGCTGCCTGTCCTTCATCCTTTTTTTTAAATGTGTGTCATTTTTAATGTCTTATCTATCATTTTTGTATTCTCTTTAAAATAAATTTTAAAAGAGAAAAACATATGAAAATGATATGCCTTCTCATTCTAAATGCTGTAAAAATATATTTACATAATGATTTACATTTTATAAACATTTGCACAACTACTAGTCTGTCTGGAGTTGCCAAACAGGAGAAATATTAGATCTAAAATACATATCCTCAGAAATTCGAGAATAAAATGGTTCTCTGAAATGTTTTATTAATAATTTATTCAGGCTTTTCATCTTGTAACTGAAGAACATATTATACAAATGTTTTATTTCTGAGGTATGATGAAGTTTTAATATCATAGAAACTTATTAGTGGAGTAATGAATCCTCACACAGGAAGTGTTTTCATTAGAAGCAACTCATTTAATTTAACACACTTTATTCAGCCATCGATGATAGTGTGCTCACTGTGTGGAGAGAGTTATGCTGAGCACTGCAGCAGATATGAGCACAGCCACTTGCTCCTCTCAAGGAGCAATAATTACTCAAATGGAAGCAATTCAGTGGGAAACCGTCTGCCATGGGTGCGTGGGAGGGCCAAGACAAAAGCAGAAGAGACTGACATGAAGCACAGCCTGATGATAATAGAGATGCGAAAGCAGGTCTTTGGCAAGTAAAGGAAGGCAGAACTTCCAAGCTGATGGGATCAGGAAAAGCTTTGCGGAGGTGAATGACAAGAGCCTTGAATAATAAACAGCATTTAAAGAAACAGAGTTTAGGGAGCTACAGTGAGCCTTGGGACCCTCAGGAGCCTTTGGGAGTCCCAGTGAGCTGCACAGGAGAGGAGAAACCCCACCCACCACCCCTCTGCCATCCAGGAGTCTTTGTCAGGTGGATCTGGCCCTTATTCCTACCCTGGGGGTGGGCATCCAGCACAGGAAGTGCCTAGCACAGAGCAACTGGCTCCTCTGGACGAACCCTGGGTAAATCCACTCTTACAAGGGGAAACACTGGGCATACAAACTCCTAATTAATGGTTGGTTTGGTTACGTACTATAGATTTTGGTCTTGTGGTCTAAAGTACAAAATCAATAGTTGTAACAGTTTATCAGCTTCTAAATGGTGCTTATTGCTCATTGTACTACTGTAGCTAGGATGTCACATCTGTTGTAATCAGTTGCTCTCCCTTGTGTAACAATATTGGGAAACTCTGGAGTAATAACCTCACCACAGCCCAACATCAAAAGACTGGAGAGTGAGCCTAACAGAAACCAACATCCCACTCTCAATTAATTAACAAGGTCTGGTCTGGGAATGACACAAATCAAGAATCTCTTATAGGCAAAAGATATCCTTGAAATACAGACTAGCATTATAGCTACCTTTTACCAAAACTTACAAGGATTATCACAGAAAACAAAACGAAAACATTTTCTCATATAAAAAAAAATCAAAGACTGGGTGTGGTGGTGTACCCCTGTAATCCCAGTGCTTGGGAGGCTGAAAGCAGGAGGATCACTAGGAGTCCAGTCTGTGTAGTGAAACCCTGCAGACTCTGCACTAAATACATAAAAAAAATGTGGAGAGAAAATGTCAAGATGAAGGAGCAAATTGCGATCTTAGACCTTCACCCACCCAGATCAAGCCCAGGATGCACTGTCATAGAAGAAGTTGGAATTACACACCTGAAATTTCTAAAATGTTAGCAACTGAAGTTTAAAAAAGTGAAGAAAGGATTGCACAGCATATTGAAAGAAGACATAGAAAAAAATAAAATAGAAGAGAACAGAAAAATGATAGAAATCTTCAACGAACCATATAGGACAGAATTAGAATGCATGAGAGAGATTCAAAGAGATATCCACAGAATTAAAAATTTCATTGGAAGATAGAAATACTGCTTGAATGAAACTGAAGATAGACTTTCAGACATTAAAGACAACACTGGAGCTAGTGAACACAAAAGGAAAAAATCTCTTTAAAATGATACAGAACAAGTAAATAACAATTCAACAGCTGCAAGATGATGCAAAGTAAAAAAAAGACTAATAGATGTCAATGAAAGAGCAGAAGCCAACACAAATGACACAGAAACCATTTTAAGTAGATACCCAATACCAAAAGAAAATAAATAAATAAATAAATAAACAAAATGATATAAAAATAAAACAAATAAAAAAGCAACAGCAGAATCTTTCCCAAGCATGGGAAAAGAATTGGACACATAGTTTACAGTTAATGAGGCATATAAAACTTCAATTATCCATAACCAAAATAAATATATACCTAGACAAATATACATATAGATTCATAAAGATCAAGACCCAAGAAATTCAGCAGAACAGAATGTTAATACCTATCTGAGAAAAGAAACAGTTCACCTATAAAGGAAAATCCATCAGAATCAACCTGCCACAAATCATCAAATCAAGAAGGGCTTAGAATGAAGTATTTTAGGTCCTCAAAGAAAACAATTTTCAATCCAGATTGATATACTCTGCAAAAGTACCTTTCAAAATTAATGAAGAAATGAGAAAATTCCACAACAAAGAATGACTGAAGAAATTTATGATCACTAAGCCAATCCCACAAAGAGTACTGAAAGATATTCCTTTAAAAAAAATGTATTTGGTACAGGGTCTCACTATGCAGCTCAGACTTGTAGTGATCTTCCTGTTTCCAGCCTCCCCAGTGCTAGGGTTACAGGCCTGGCCACAATGTCTGGTCTTGATGGATGGGTCCAGCAAAGCATGTGGTGCCAGGGATTGAACCCTGGTCCCTGTGGTCCCTGTGTTTGTCTAAGCACGTGCTTGGTCCAATGAGCTGTCTTTCTGTCTGTCTGAAGACTATTCTAGACAGAGATAAAAATGACCACAAGGCCAAGAACAACAACAGAAAGATACCACCAGGTAGGGCAAGCAACTAAATGGAAGGGAAAAATAGAGAACCAACAGCAGAAAAATAACATGACAACAATAAAACAGTTTGCACCAGCTATAACCATCAGTGTAAGTGGCTTCCATTCACCAATCAAAAGAAACTGACTGTCAGGGTGGGTCAAGAAACAAGATCCAAACTAATTGCAAGAGGAAGCAGTAAAACAATCACAAATATACATATGCACCAAATATGGGGACACCCAACTATGTAAGACATATTAATAGACAAGAAATAAACAAATAACACAATCATAATAGGGAACCATAACCACATTTTCTCAATGAGATAGATCATTAACAAAAAAAAAAAATCAGTAAAGAAATAGTGGAACTAAACCAAATTTGTGAACGAAAGGGTATGGTAGAACCTTCAAAGTGTTCCATCCAACAGTACTGAATACACGTTCTTCTCAACTGCACAAGAGATGTTCTCAAAAACAGACCATATGCTAGCCCACATGATGATTAAGTAAATGAAAAGGAATTGAAATTTTCTCATGTGCATTTTCTGACCATAGTGTAATTGAATTGGAAATTATTGACAAAAGAAATTGCAAAATCACCATAAACACATAGAAATCAAATAATACTCTCTCAAGTAACAAATAGGTCACAGATGAAATTAAAAAAATAAATTATACAATATGTCACATGAAAATGCATATACAACTTTCAAGAACATTTGGGATGCAATGAAAGCAGTCCTTTACTCAGAGGGAAATTTATAGTGGTAATTTCTCACATCAGGGAAACAGGACAATCACAAATAGTTAAGCCAATGCTGCACCTTCAGCTTATATAGAAATGAGAATTAGTAAAGCCCAAAGTGAAAAAAAAAAGGTAGAAAATTATAGGATCAGAGCAGAAATTAATTCAGTTGAAGCTAAAGGAACAATATGAAGAATTGATCAATTGAAGAGTTGGTTCTTTGAAAGAATAAATAAGATTGATAAACCCCTAGGAAAGCTTATCAAAAAAAGAAAAATAAAATCTCAAATTCATGCAACGAAGGATGAAAAGGGGAATCACTAGAGATTCTTTAGAAATTCAGAAGATTATTGATTCCTACTTCCCACACTTTCACAAACCTTTCCCACACTTTAAAAACATTTCTAATGTTCTTAACCATTTTCAAAACTTGTAAATCTATGTAATTTTAACAACATACGCATACTATATGATACAGTATATATTCATCCACTAAATAAATATATTCTGTAAACAGTGTATTTTATTTTGATTTAATATTCTTTTAATATATTAGAATTCACATTTTAAATGTATTTTATGTATTTAAAATTTTTTAGGTAAAATAATTAAAACCATAAATGCTATGAATATGAATACATATACCATACTGTACACTACCACAAAAATCCCATGATATAGCAAAAAATCCATGATAAATATTTATTTATTTACTTATTTTTTGGTGGAACTGGGTATTGAACTCAGGCCCTTGCACTTGCCAGGGAAGTGCTTATATTTACTAAGCCATCTCCCTGGCCCCCATGATAAATAATTTAATTAATAGTTTTTTGAAAACACGTGAAACTGCGTCCGCAAAAATGAACTATGAAATAGTGAGGTTCTGTTGTACAGACCAATCTCACTAATGATTATAGATGCAAAAATCCTCGATATAGTTCTAGCAAGCAATATGCAACAAATCAGCATGAAAGTCCAAATAAGATTCATCTCAGGAATGCAGGGATGGTTCAATATGCACAAATCAATAAAGGCAACACACCACGCCAACAGAGCCAAAAACCAAAAACACATCTTCATCTCAATAGATTCAGAAAACCATTTTCATAAACTCCAATCCTCATTCATGGCAAATGTCCTACAGAAATTCCAAATGTGATTTTTACCTCAACCTGATAAAAGCCATCAAAGAGCAAACATCATACTAAACTTAAAACAACTGAAATATTTGACTTTAAAATCAGGAACAAACGCCAGGGATCAGCTCAGTGGCACAGTGCCTGTCTGACAAGTGTGAGGTCTTGAGTTCAATTCCTGGTACTGAAAAAAAAATACCAAGAACAAGACAGTGATGTCCACTGTCACTGACCTTATTCAATGCAGCTATGAAAACATTACTGAGAGCAATTAGACAAGAGAAAGAAATAAGAGGAATAAGGCTACAAAAGGAAGAAGTGAAATTATCATTTATGCAGATGGCATGATACTCTAAATAGAAGATCTCCCAAAACTCCACAAAAAATATCTAGATTTAACAAGCAAATTTGGTAGCAAAGATGGATACAAAATCAACATTCCAAAATCAGTAGAATTCCTCTACACACACCAAACTTACTGAGGAAGAAATTAGGGAAACCACACCTTTCATGATAACATCTAAAAAATGAAATTCTTAGGAATTAGTTTAACAAAAGAAGTAAAATACGTATACATTGAAAATTATAGTACTCTGAGAAAAGAGATTGGAGAAGATTTCAGAAAATGGAAAGAATGGAAAGAAAGGAAAGATATTTTTGCTCATAGATAGGAAGAACCATTGTGAAACTTCTC
This sequence comes from Ctenomys sociabilis, assembly GCA_004027165.1. Lineage (NCBI taxonomy): Eukaryota > Metazoa > Chordata > Mammalia > Rodentia > Ctenomyidae > Ctenomys > Ctenomys sociabilis. The sequence continues at coordinate 60,571 of PVKA01005396.1, read as the reverse complement.
ACACTCCCAAATCTGTCATACAATGCAATCCTGATCCAAAAAAAAATTAGCATACCTCAAAGAAATAAAGAAAATATTCCTAGAATTCATCAGGAACCAGAAGAGCTCTAGAATAACAATAGCAATACTGGACATCAAAGGCAAACCTGTATGCATCACAATCCCTCACTTGGAACAGATTAGAAGATGCAGACACAACTACACATTCAGCCACCTCATCTTTGACAAAGGGGTGGCACATGTTTGCTAGAGGAAAGATAACCTGTTTAATAAATGGTGTTGAAAAAACTGGCTTTCCATATGCCAGTCAGTAAATCTAGACCTATATCTATCACTATGCACTAAACTAAAGTCAAAATAGATCAAAGTTTTAAACATTAAAACAGAAACATTGAATCTGTTGAAAGAGAAATTAGGTAGAAATCTTGAAGACATAGTGATAGGCAGAGAGTTCATGAACAAAAACCAAACTGCATAGTAAATAGTTCAAAGAATCAAATGGGATCTCCTTTTATTGAAAAATTTTTGCATGTATAAAGAAATTGCCAACCGAGTGAAAAGAATACACCAAATTGGAAGAACAATTGTAGCCTACTGTCCCTCAGACAAAGGATTTTTATCTAGAACATATAAAGAATTAAAAAAAAAATCAGGCCTTCAAAATTCAAAGATCCAATCCAAAAACGGACATCTGAGAAGAATACACACTTCTCATATGAAGAAATGCAAATGGAAAATACGTACATAAAAAAAGTTCTGCATCAGTGATCATTCCAGAATATAAATTAAACAACCCTGATACTCCATCTCACTCCCAAAAGGATAGCTATCCTAAAAAAAAAACAACCAATAATGAATTCTGGAGGGACACTGGAGAAAAAAGATCCTTTCTCCACTGTCAGTTGCAGTGTAGGCAACCACTGTGGAATTCAGTGCGGAGACTCCTCAAAAAACTAGGATTAGAATAGATTGGATAACTGTACCTTTTTGGGGAACGCTGGGGATTGAACTCAGGACTTTGTGCTTGCCAGCAGGTACTTAGGCCCTGACTCTGGATAGTTGTAGTCTTGCTTCTCCTGGTCTATTGAAAGGAGCAGTCAATGCTTTTTTTTTTTGTCTCTTCTTTTTAATTTTTTGACCAATTTTGCATGCTTATGTCTGGTAATCTGAACAACTAATTTGAAGACAACAATATTCAATATTCAATACAACAACCACTGTTGAATTCCTATCATTTTGTTTAGTGAAATTTGGTATTGTTTCTAATGTTTTTTCTTACTACACTTTATTTTCTTTAAAAAGTAAAATCAAAACACTTAAATAATTCTATCTGAATGACACATATGAATCATTTGGCACTCAAGTGGAAAGATACTTTCCAGAATTATTTAACCCTGCCCAAAGTTTGAGATAGATTGACTACAGACATGAAATGACTTGTGCAATGCTATGAGGTTGTACTCTAAGAAATTTGTATGCACTCTGCTAAAATCAATATGGTCCCCTCCTAGCAATGATAATGTTTGCTATCATTCAAGAGGATTAAATTTTTCTTTAAAGGGCCGGGCGTGGTGGCGCATGCCTGTAATCCCAGCACTCGGGAGGCTGAGACAGGAGGATTGTTGTGAGTTCGAGACCAGCCTGAGCTACAAAGTGAGCTCGAGGCTGGCCTGAACTGCATAGTGAGACCCTGTCTCAAAAAGACAAAAAAATTTTTTTTCTTTAAAAAATGAAGGAAAAAACAGAGGTTAGACACAAGTATGGCTGAATACAAAGGTGAGTTGATAGGTCTTAATGAATTGACGGGGGCTGGGGAGATGGCTCAGCACTTGCCTGGCAAGTTCAAGGGCCTGAGTTCAATCCCTGGTTCCACATTGAAAAAAAAAGAAAAAGAATTGGACTTTCTTTTCTGATGAAGAGATCTATAAATCCACCTTTTTATCAATGAATGACATAGAGTAGGCATTCCATGTCTTGTCTATCTAATGATATTCTATGATAGTCTCTATTTCTCAGGGTTGAGAAATTGTGTGCCAGTCAATAATCCCAGGGTACCTTTGAGGAACAGTCTCTTTAGATACAGGCAGTGCCTAATTCCGTTTCCTTAAGAGAAATAGTACCAAAATGTTGTTGATTTTGTGGGGTAACTTTTTATTACTTTGATGTCAACATAAAGAAAAAAATGCCAGTGACTATTTTTGGTAATGATTGGTGGAACTGAAACATTTTTCTATATTATGTCAGTCTTGACTAAGTAATAATAACTAGGTGGCAGATACTTATCGTAATGTTTTCTCATTTAATCCCCACAATAAAATGATACACCCAATTTCCATAATTATTTTTTCTCATCTTGGGTAAAATGAGAATAAAAGAAAATAATAGTTGTGCTTAGCATCATATACCTGGGAAATGATGGAGTTAAGATGAGTGGAGGTATAATTTGATTTTTTTTTTTTTTTTTTTTTGAGACAGGGTCTCACTATGCAGTTCAGGCTGGCCTTAAGCTCACTTTGTAGCTCAGGCTGGTCTCAAACTCACAACAATCCTCCTGCCTCAGCTGGGATTACAGGCCAGCGCCACCACGCCCAGCTTTTATAATTTGAAACTGGATATTTTAAGACCTCCAGCACCAATCCTTTGTGCTTAGGATTGCTATGGTTATTCTGTATCATTTGCTCCCACACATGAAACTCAGAAATTTTAGTAGGTTCTTTATTGATATATAGACAAACTATTGATTTTCATATATTTTTCTCATAATTTTATTGAAAAACAAATGGCAATGAGACAGTTTCAAATCAAATTAGTAGGACAATTTCAATAATTAATACATTGCACATTGTTTTCTTAGTGGTTATTTGTTGTACAAGATGCAGACATGGTATTCTATTTACATACATTATTAGAACAGATCCCGCTATTCATTGACTCAAGAAAATGTAGCTGTATATCTATCTTAACTATTTTGAATCTACAGACATAAAATAGTCATTTAATTGTATCCCCTTTTTTTGTTTAGTTTTGTCATTTAAATATTACAGGTGTTTGAATTCAGCAAAATATTCCAAAATAGTCCAGTAGTCCATAATAGTATTGGGTTTTCCATATGTCCAGCAACATCAGAAGTTGACTTGAGTCATTTACAGCTCAGCATAATGATATGGCTTCTTATGCTTCATTTTTATACGTTTCTGCTGGATAAAGATAATGCAAGACCTATGTAACAAGAATTGTAGCTTTTGTGTCTGATTAAGGTCAGTCAAATCCCCTCAGGATTTATCCCGCAGTTTGTAGATCCTTTGTCTGTGTCAGCCATGTGGATGAGTCACACATCCATTGGCCATTGTTTGACCAATTTGCTCTCTGTGAATGCCTGAGAGAAAGTTTTCTCTCCATGTGACTCTCCTTAGGCACACTCTACATCATTGATCACTTTTCTCTTTGGCCCCATAATCTCGTTGATCAGAAAACTTGGGACACAACTGAGTCGCATGATGTTATAGTACAGGTTCTTATATGTCCTGAGTCTTAATTGACTTTGAAAGGCTAGGGCCAAAATGTTGGCTGTCCTTGTGGCCCTCCTTTTCCTCTAATTTTTGGTCTGCTAAGTTAGGTTGTTAACCCTCCAGATGAGAAGCTTATTGTTATTACCTTACAAACTAGTCTGTTGAGCTTAACCTCATTATCAGTCTGAATATCAAACATCTTGGGCTTAACATGGAGCAGGTTTTTTTCATCAAGTATTGATACGTTAAACTTTAAGTCCCTACAAAATATACCATAAAAATTTTTAAAAAGTTAAAATATATTTTAAAAATAGGAATAAACCATTATGTGTGTTTATACATAAGTTTAGAAATCTAACCATATACAGCATTGTAGCAGGACTCAACACTACTTTTCCTGTTTCCTGCCTTCCTTCACCACACCCCTCCCTTAAAAAAACATCTACCCAGGAGGTAGCATGGTAGCAACCGGCATGGCATGACAAGCATTACGTATTCAGAAGACCAGAATGACAGGCACTCCAAGCATGAACCTATTACTGCAAATTTCCATCTTCAGTGCAGTTGCTTAGTTCACAGGTATCAGCACAAGTAGTTAGTCAGGGTAAGAATCCTTCCAATTAAGTACTAGATTTGAAAATCTTCTGAAGATTCAGGATCATTGCCTTACCCATCTTGTGCATATAACTGTATGGCTTTGCCTCTGTTGTGTTTCTTGGCTCTTCTCCTTGCTCTCTCTTCACTGTCTAGTCTTTAAGTTCTTGCTTTTCTTTTAATTGTGTTATACCTTTCTACTTGTAATTCTTCTTTTGAGTTCTTATACTAGGGAGACTATATGATATTTATACATGTGTGTCTGGTTTATTTCACTTATGAGTATATGTTCAAGAGGCATTCACTTAAATATGAAGGCTTCAAGTTTACCATTTTTTATAGCTGAGTAGTACTCCACTGTATAAAAATAATGCATCTTTTTCATCCATTCCTCAAGTGATGGGCATCTTGGTTATTTCCAAGATTTGGCTATCACAGATTATGCTGCTATAAACATAGGTACACATATATCATTATGATATGATGTTTTCAGATCCTCTGGGAAAATTCCCAGGAGGGGGATAGCTGGTTTGAATGGCATTTCCAGTCCTACTCTTTTGAGGAGTCTCCACACTGATCTCCACAATGGCTGTACCAGTGTACATTCCCACCAGCAGTGGAGAAGGGTTCCTTTTTCCCCACAATCTCTCCAACATTTGTTGTTGGTTGATTTCTTCATGATAGCCATTCTTTCTCGGGTGAAATGATATCTTGGTGGTGTTTTAATTTGCATTTCACGGATGGCTAGTGATGTGGAGCTTTTTTTTTTTTTTTTTTTTTTTTTTTTTTTTTTTTTTTTTTTTTTTTTTTTTTTTTTTTTTTTTTTTTTTTTTTTTTTTTTTTTTTTTTTTTTTTTTTTTTTTTTTTTTTTTTTTTTTTTTTTTT